>JAEAOA010000709.1:955000-1027500 GCA_016746295.1 Potamilus streckersoni
TATATATATATATATATATATATATATATATATATATATATATATATATATATATAAATCACAAAAGTCTAAATGCTTTCGACTAGATGAATCTTGAATCTTTATCGAAGGCAACCACAAATAAAGTTAGTATAAATACGTCTAATGCTACTATTGTTTATAAATTATTTTGATGTTGCATCTAATTGATATTAACCCCGATGATACCAAGGCAATCTATATGATACTGACCTAAAAGAGGATGAGCAACAGTGCCATCAGCTTTCTTAATCTAACGATTGATTATATCCCGGATAATTCGTTCTTTGAATAAAAACGGTAATGGCAATATTATGATAATGATATTACGAAACCCAGGGTGACTGAATGGTATATAGCGCCTACCTTAATGATTACTACTATCTCATCTTTGTTCACGCGGGTTTGAGTCTTAGGCTCGATTAATGTGGATATACGAGAAAGCTGCCAGTAGTTTCCAGTGGGTCGGTGGTTCTTACCAAGTAAAAGGGCGTTAATCCCCACAAAAACAAACACAAACAAACCCCCCAACCCCCCAACAAACAAACAAAGGTAGTATTATAGGTGAGTGAAAATGAACCAAATGAATGAATTATACAATTTAATAAAGATGTAGCTGCGTACAAATCATAATTTTATGTGCGTGTGAGTGTCCTTTTTGACTCTTCTAGATTTAAACCGCTTGATTTCAGCCCTTAAAGCTGGCATATCGAGTACAATTCCTTTCCTTTACTGGTTTCGGAACTCCAGGTGCGGTTTTGGGCAAGCGCTCTTTGAATTAGATCTTACTGGATAGTTTCGTATTTTGACTCCTTTCACGAATTTGTAAGGTAGAAGGCTTGAGCCTAATTATCACAACCATAGCATTTATAAATTCACACACAATCTAAATCTGTAAAGTGGGTTAACCTTTATATTGAGTTAGGCTTGAAAATGGGTTGGCTTGTTGGTGTCTACCTGTCACAGTTAGTTTAGTATTGGAGATCAAATGCGTAACTTGAGCTGCAAATGAGCAGCCGACTTGACTTACGTATTTACATCTGTCTGCTACAGAAGTAAATATCAAAAAGTCTTCATGGTTGAGAGGGTGATGAAAGGTATGTTAATTTGTTATATTACTAGTGAACGTAAAATATTGATAATGTACATACTGATTCTTTGAGCCGCCTTGTCCCAGGAAAATGTTCAAAATAGCTCTTTTCTGTCAAAATTTAATGTAAAATGAGTGGTTGGTGGCACCATCGGTTCAGTATAAAAGCCACCAATTGCATAAGAAATTATCCGCAATACCTCAGTCGGAATCTTACAAGCATGCTTTCAAAAAATAATTAGTTTGTATTTGTATCTTTAATGTAATATTATAATCATTTTCTGCAATAGGTCATCGTTGGATGAAAATTTGCCCCCCCCCAACACTGTCCAGTGAGACCTAATGAATTCTAAAGTATAGCCAGGGGTAGAGAAGTGTTCTCTGTCATCCAATCCGATATCCAATGATTGATGTTTATCTGCAGCCGTTTGGCTTCTCTGACTTACTCAAGGCTGCAGAACTCTCGTACATAATGAGATAGACTGCATTGTCGCTTTTGCACGTTCCTTTCGAACAAAGAAAAATTCAATTGTTTCCTTTCAAACCACTTTGAATTCCAGACACAACATCCAAACTTGTAGAAAATATACATTATCTACTTATAAATGTTGTGACCCAGATACACTATACCGTCATTTAATACGTTACGGGACTAACATTAATGATTCAAACTATTATAAAGCTTGAACGTTTTATAGAAGGAATGGAACATTTTTCGCATTTTGATATTGCAAATCTGAATGTATTCCAATCGTTATGATACGGCAGATCTGAGAGTATCCATTCAGTGGCTTCACGAAGGTTTGTATTACCCAGTGCACTAGCTCATGGTGTCGCCCCCATGGATCCCCATCCTGCACAAAAATTCAAACATTTTATAAACAGTAATGTGCGGAAACTCATGGTGTCAAACCTATGGATCTCTTCCTGTGCAAAAAATCAAACATTTTATAAAGAGTAATGTGCAGAAACTGATGGTGTCACCCACATGGATCTATCTCTTTTCTGCAAAAGAATCCAAACATTTGATAAACAGTAATGTGAGGAAACTCATTGTGTCACCCACATGGATCTCCGTCCTGCACAAAATAATTAAAGATTTTATAGTCATTTTGGTGTCAAGCCAACTGATGGTGTCACCCGGTGCGGTCCGCCCCCCCCCTCCGCCGCACTCCCCTAGTGATGCACTGCATCTGTTTTATTATGATATGGTAGATCAGTGCAATTGCTGGAAGTTTATTTTTTTAACAAATAAACTACGGTAGTTTTGTCCCTTCCTTTTTAAATGTACCTTTAAGCGTTTAGCTAAAATATTAACTGACATACCATTTTCCTTTATCATGGTATCGTTAAATGCATGATGTTATGAGGTCACAACCCTACTTAGTTTTCTCGTTCATGCTGGTTATCAAAGTGAAACCGATAGTTACTATTTTTATCACATTCTGATTCTGAAAGGTGTTATCCTGAGTCACAAACAGGAATTATATATAGTACGCTCTCTCTCTCTCTCTCTCTCTCTCTCTCTCTCTCTCTCTCTCTCTCTCTCTCTCTCTCTCTCTCTCTCTCTCTCTCTCTCTCTCTCTCTCTCTCTCTCTCTCTCTCTCTCTCTCTCTCTCTCTCTCTCTCTCTCTCTCTCTCTCTCTCTCTCTCTCTCTCTCTGTGGTTGTACCAACCAGGAAGAACTACAAGTATTTTATCAAACGCTCAAAAACCTTATCTGTTTTCTGCCCTTGTAGAAGGGAGTCTTGACATTTTCCATTATTTATAGAACTGTTAACGCTAACTGAAATGATAATTGTTGCTGTTTTGAAGTTTCATCCATAAATATAAAACTAGGGAAATATGACGGAATCCGCATAAATGCATTTATGGTTCAATCAATTGATGGATATATTGAAATCTTGAATGAAGAAAGAGATGCACGTTAGAGAAACGGATTCACTATAGTAAAAAAGATTGCAAGAGTATCTTTCAAAGTCTGCATCTTGACTATGGGTACAGTCAGCTTTTATCTATTCGAACACTAATTGTATCAACTCGAATACAGATTATATAAACTCAGACACAAATTATATCAACTCGAACACAAATTATATCAACTCGAACACAAATTATATCAACTCGAACACAAATTATATCAAGTAGAACCCATGGCCACTGCTGTCGCTTTTATTATTCACAGGAAACTTACGCCGAAGATAAAACTTTGTCTAATCATTAAAACTATGAGATAATGAAATATATGTATACAAAGTGCTCATTTGGCAGTCACGGGTTCTATCTCGAACGCAAAGGCTTTGCAAGAAAATTTCGAAATCCCTTCCCACTCTGACCCTCTTCCCCCGCGAAAAACTTATTTCTGAGATTTCATTAGAATAAAATGTTGTTTGATAGAAGGCCACCACTGTGTCTAGGACACCACATCGTTACGGAGGTTGATAGGGTGGTTGCTAAGCAATTGCTCGAATGGAAGTTGTCTACATACGAAATGGGGTATTTCAAGGGGTATTTAAAAAGTGCGCTGTATAACAACGCTTTTTATTAGCGAACAGTGCGTCAGTAAATCCCTTCAAAATACTCCCCATGTACCTCCACACATTTCTTCATTTTTATTATCTAATTTTTAAATGCAAATTTCATTCAACTTTTGGTATCTCGTCTGTACACTTGAAAACCGCACTTCCAACTGCATGACTGCTTTTAAATAGTCGGCACATGAACGATTCATTGATAACAAGATTCAAGCAAACATCACTTGCAGCCAAACCAGGGCTGTATGGAGGGTATGGCAAAACTAGGATGATGTGTTCCTTCAGGACGTTTGCCAGCACCAGTGCGTTCAAGAGGATTCAATGGCTACAACTTGTACCAGTGTGCGGACGGGTCTTTCAGTAGTATTCAACAAACTCTGGCAACACTGAAGGCATAAAAACCACAGCTGATATACTACGTTATAACAGAGCCGCCATATAATTTCAGGCTACATTTCTGCTCCCGGATTCCTTATTTTCCAATTTTAACCGAAATTATCACCTTGGTCAAATATTTGCACAAAAAACCCCATTCTTTTATAATACAAATTACTGCATGCAGATTTCTAAAGCGCACGCGGACTTGCCGTCTTCCGCTTTAGAAAAACTTATACATGTAAATAGTTTCCATCACTTTAGAATTAATTACCATTTTATGATTCTAAATTTGTTTACAGAGCAGTTGTCATTTTCATTTTCGTCTAAGTAACAGGGAATAATTTCTGAAATACATCGACCGACGCGTAACGTCAGATAAGAAAGCGTGCCTTCAAAGACTACGAGCAGTGAAATTTATATGCTATTACGATCTTCTCGTTCAAATTGTGTGCGCGGGAATTTTTAACTCTAAAGTTAGCTGTGGGAGAATACGTGGATGCCAGTTACGGCAAACAGAAAGCTAGGGAAAATAAGTGTTGGAGTAAGTTTGCCAGAAAGAAACGCCTGTGTGGCAGTGTTGCAGTAATAGCTACAGCAAATGTTATATATATATATATATATATATATATATATATATATATATATATATATATATATATATATATATATATATATATATATATATATATATATAAGATGCAGTAAAATCCATTTCAGAGAATCCAGAGCAACTAAAATTATTTTAAAGCTGGACGATCATGTGACTCAAAGTCAAAGCCTGACTGGACAACTAGCTTTGATTGTTAGGCAATTTAAAATATATGTGCTTGCGAATATGCAAAATAAATTAAATGCTTTGTCCACTTAAAATGAAGAAATATAATTGGAACTCTGGCGTTTATTTTCTCATAATTTACAAAAAGGCCAATTCACATGTTAACTAACTGAATAATCACTTTTTGTTTGTTTCTTTGTTTCTTTGCAAAATTGACTCGGAAACGTTATTGCTGGGTAACCATATTTTGAACCCTGAGTTTTTGGTAGACAGTCATGACGAATATTAATATCAAATAGTTAGACCAATCATGTCCCACTTTTATAAATTTAGTATAGGAAAACCAGAACATGAAAAATGGTAGTTGAAAATCACCAGACCAGATTAACTGGGGCATTTAACAAATATTTTAACATATTTAGACCACACATACCATTAAAACACTCAGCTCATGGCATAGACTGTGCAAGGCACAACACAAATGTAACATTCCTCACGCAATATAAATAATATCACAAAGTTATATTGTATTGAACTCAACATTCTTCGAAGCGGTAATATAATGCTCAATGAGTGTAACCTGAATAAAGCAATGTAGATATCAATTGATAACGTAATATTGTTTGCACGTTTGGATGGGATAAACATTTGTCAGGGCAGTTGTATTAGAAATATATGACATGAGAATCAAACTTTTTAATTTGTTTTGTTAAACATAAAAGTATATACTGTATTTCTTTTAGAAAATATGCAGATTTCCACAATGCAATGGGTGATAATAACTTTAAGATAACATAATTAAACTGACGAGATCATGGGAAACACAGTACAGTGTCAGCAAGGAATAGATTTTTTATTTAATGTGAGGAAACAACAACTGTGGGCGGCTAAACTGTCGGTAAAATTTGAAGATCTTGTCAAGTTTTACGAGTTCTACAACGACCTTTCAACAGAATACAGAGATAAAATGCACGGAGAGCACAGTGGTAGAGTTACTGTAGCAGACTAAAAATTTGACATAATCTAACACCTTTCTGATATTTCAAAGGATTATAAGAAACGGTGCAGATTTTGTACAGAAATTACTTTTTGAGGATGAATGTCATGTTGGCTTGTTTATAACATCCAAAGATAATGTATCAGTCATACTGTATTCAACTGAAGCTTTAAATTAAATACCAATAGTACGATTCTCCTAAGAAGGCGACTATCGAAGACCGTATTTAAGTTATCTTTAATAGTAATCTGAAAATCAAGTTTCACAAATATGTCACGTGTGGGAACAAATCAGTGGGACACAAGCAAAACAAAATACGCTGAAAAGAAAGAGTGGTTAACTTAATGGTCTACCTACACATTAAGCAAGCGTGAAAAAGATTTTCCTTCAAAATATTTATATTGGTCATGTGAATGACCAGTGTCTGAAAGACATTGTCAACATGCCAGCAGAAGAAAACAACAATGGATACAAGTACATTTTAACAGTTATGGATGCCTTATCATGATAGTTCTAAACTGATAAAGTGAAAGCAAAAACATGGAGATTGACATACACGATGCTTTTGGAGAAATCCTTCAAGATCAGAAACCTGAAAAGATAGTTTGATGAGGGAAAATAATTATTTAGCAAAATCCTTAAAGATTTCCTGAAAAAACAACAAAAATATTAATTGTTTTTAAATTCACTGAGACTATGCTACTGTAGTGAAAAAAGTCAAGCAAAATTTTAAAGACATCACTTTGAAAATATTTATCTAAACGTCAGACTAGGAAATATGTGGACATTTCACAAGATTTATTTCATGGTTACAATACTAAGCTTAAAACATGATCAATATACACGATTCCAGTTGAACAAGAAGGCAAGAAAACTGATAACTACTGATCAATTTATTTGTTTCCCAGACAACTGATGTATTTTGAACACAAAATTTAAATTGGATGAAATAGCGTGAATTTCAAAATACAAACATTTTTGTTTATAAAGGATTACCTTTTAAACTTTATTGAGGAAATATTTAAATCGGAAACAAATTAGAGATGATCCAGTTGTTTACAAAGTGGAAGACCTAAACGGAGGGAATACAGAAGTAATGTCTTATAAAAACGAGTTACAGCTGTTTGAAAACAAGATGACATATACAAAATTGAAAAGAGCTTATAAGCCAAACATACGAATGGTAAAATCATCTGTACTTTGAAAAGGAGACTATAAAATAAACCGTTTGTCAGTCAGGATGGAGCTTAAGCCACTGAATGAGGTTGATGAAGCGCAAGACAAATTGCCATGTCCCAAAGCATGAAAAATTGCGTTTTGGATAGATTATGGGTTTCCAAAATCTCACATATGTCAACAAACAACATTACATTAGAAAGCTGAGAAGTTAAACATGGATGGTATACAAATTGTGTCTGGCACCTTTCCTTCGGTGACTTTGTCAACGATGTGTGATATTCAATGACAAACCTTCTATAACATTCAATTAATAACGTTACATTACAGTCAATTAGTGACATTTATGTAGATTTAGTTTTGCTACTTTTAGAAAGAGACGTATTGGTAGTTTTTGTTTGCGATTAGTTACTTTATGTTATATTTTATTCACGTTTCCCTTGGCAAATAGTATGACTAAAAGTTCTTTGATTGCCTCACTCATGAAGGGACATGTGGAATCTAACACGACAAGTTAAAAGCCAACATCCAAATAAGATACATGAGTTTCATACTCAAAACACTACAATCAAATCAAAAGGTTATGGTCAGAAAACAGATACATAACGGCTTGATTTTTGAAAAATATTGCCGAAGAAATTCTAGCTAACTCATACCAATGAATTACAACTAAATAGACATTCTAATTACCTTTAAAAATTAAAACCAAAAGAAAATTAGTTTTTAAAATATCATTAAAATCAATAGGACATGAAACATACGTCTAAACTGCTTTATTTTAAACTGAGTGGTCAAAGAATATTAACGTATTTTTAAACAGATACTTCAAAGAAAGGGGTGGGTATAGTGATTTTAACATTTGACTTATAATGTTCTCTTATCCCCTATACGAGAATATTACAACCCAAGCAATGATTTTAATTCAGTGTACATTACAATATCATCAGACATGCATGATAGACATACATTTGGTTATTTGAAAATAAACTTTAATTTGAGCCTATACATCAAGATGAGTATTCGTTAATAAAAAGACATATGAGTTGAAATTGGTAAGATCATCCAATGGATTTACTAATATACCAATATGATTTAACTGAATAAAATCAAATGGTGTCTCATTTGTTTTCATTCAATTTTATCAACCAAACTGCTGCGTAGTTGACGCTGATAAATAACGCGTCTGCCTGCACATATCGTGTTTAATGGCAATTAGTTAATTACATGATGACGTTTGATGGCAAAGAACAAAATTTAATTATATGCTTGCCCGATCTGCTGGCTCGTATATATCGCTTTACGTAAAAGCAATAATAGGTGATTCTATGAAATTGGTTTGAAGACCATTACGTGGCTGCAGTAAAGAGAAAAAGCGTGGACAACATGATATCTCTTAATTATTTATGAATTAACAGTACGTAGCATGAATGAAGATAATTCCACCATTGATCTTCTCTTCTCCAAGTTGATTATTTATCGAATGTTTTCTAATCAAACCTCAGTATATCAGCTAGAATCTTTTCCGCAGCAAGATTGGTATATTTATGCAACAACTTTCACATCTTTTAGCTATATTTTTGACAATAAATTAAACAAAGAAACATTTTGGCAAAAAATGTGTAAGATTATGCCACGTAGTTTGAAGCCTAGCTAAATATCATTGAGCATACAAATCATCATTTAATCCAAAAACGAACGCCTATATATAGATAGCGAATATAGTTTGTGTGGGCTTTTGACTCAAAAGTGTGAAATCTTACTCCGGCAATTTCAAAATATAATTACAATTTAGAAGGTTCTGTATCTTGAAAAAAATCAATCATTATCTCATCTCTGAGGAGGAAGATGGATGTATGTCTGTTCTCTCGTAAGACTGATTAGACAATCTCTTGTGAAGAGCAAAAGGAATTGCAACGTTTTACAATGTTTTCACATTCTATTCTTGCATCTATGAAGAAAAAAAAAACAACCAATATTGTTTACTGCATCGTCAATTACGCGAGAACGTCATCCTCTTTCTGGCGACGGTCATAAACGTTCTAGTCATTATGCTGTAGTTTTTCTAGTGACTATGATTTATGGTTTCTGGTGAGTATACTCAACGATTTCTAGTGACTACGCTACAGGATTTTTGGCTACCATGCTGTAGCATTTCTAATGGTTGTTCAGTAGCATTTCTGGTTACTATGTTGTGAGATTTCTAGTGATTATGCTTTATGATCTCTAGTGATTATTGCTGTAGGATTTCTAGTGATTATACTTATAATTTCGAGTGACTGTGCTCTATGATTACTAATGATATTGCTGCAGGATTCTGATTACCATGCTGTAGGATTTCTGGTGATTATTCTGTAGCATTTCTAATGGTTATGCTATAGGATTTCTAGTAACTATGCTTTATAAATTCTAGTGATTATAAGGTAGCATTTCTAGTGATTATGCTTTATAATTTCTAGTGATTATGCTGTAGGAGTTTTAGCGATTATGCTTTCTGATTTCTATTTTATTATGCTTAATGCTTTCTTGTGATACAGCTGCAGCATTTCTGGTCACCATACGGTGGGATTTCTGGTGACTGCTATAGATTTTCTAGCGACTATACACTAGAACTAGTAATTATGATATAGCATTTCCAGTGAATATGCTGTAGGATTTCTGGTGATTATGCTGTAGTATTTATTATGATTATTCTGTAGAAGTTCTAAAGAATATGCTGAAGAATCTCTGGTTACCATTTTGTAGTATTTCTGGTGATTATGCTGTAGGATTTCTAATGATTATGCTGTTGCATTCTTGGTTATTATGCTGTAGGATTTCTGATGATTATGCTGTAGGATTTCTTATGACTATACAGTAGTATTCTAGTGACTATGCAGTGGGATTTCTAGCGAGTTAGCCATAAACGTTTTAGATCTCTCATTGTCTGACTGATAACATCTGGAAATGTACACCGTTCGACGGAGTAGTAATCACTATCCAAAGTGAGAACCACTTCACAAAGTAACTGTGACTATTACAGACGACAATGCAAATATTCAAATCCTAGTGCCCAGAATCTTAAAATTTATTTCTCCAACATTAAATTATTTTTTCAACAACAATAAATAAATCTAAAATTACAACTAAGAAAATTTATAAAAACAAAGCTCAAAATTAAAAAATATATATTTATTTACACATTTTTAAAAAGCATCTAAAATGGCTCATCATACATTTTTTCTAGACTGCAAAATTGTTTAAAGAACCGTATACGACTGACAAAATAATGGTGGCAAGAACAGCATGGAAGTAACTGTGAATATAGGTATAATAGTCTGGTAGAATTATAATGTAATGGAGCAGCGAATTGGCGAGGAGTTAGAATGTAATGTGTAATGTCTGATGTGGACATTGGTTTCAATCGTTTCGGGAATTTGCAAAAGGTCCCAGGTCCCAAACCGAACCTACCAGGAATGGGATACAAAACTAAAACCCTTTATGATCCTTGATTCCTGGGGAAAAGAAAGGTCATCTGGCTGGGCGTTTGCGAAATTTATTATTTTGTTTCTGCATCTATAAATTAAAAGTGAAATTTACACATGATACAAAATAGCAGAAACCTACTTTGTGTTGAAATATACAGTGAATAGGGAAGTGATACAAATATTTGATAAATTTTACAAGAAAGCAGCAATATCAGTCACTGTAAATAATCTACACGTCTGAATTTGACAAAAATGTGGGCAATTAAAGTTTTGGTAAAGATTTACAGTAACTGACACGAGGAATCATCTGTAAACGGCTGAAAGTAGTATACAAATAAATAGAAAATACGTCCATGTGAGATGGAGGAAGCAAAGTAGATAACAAGACGTATTACGTAGCATAAAAGATTGAGTTTGGAATGATAATTAATTTCGATATTGTCAGAGGTAAGAAAAATAAAATAAAAAACCTACACTAGTTCTTTTCAAAGTGAAGGCGTTAAATGTGCATTATATTGTATGTGAACCACATGATCAGAGGGGAAAAAGAAGGTACACTCCAAAATATTTCAATGAATAACAAAGTGGTGCAAACGAAAAATTTAATAAGGCGTCTACCCACTTATGACGTAGCAGGATAATACACGACGTTACAATCGAAAGAAAAAGGTAATAATAGAAACATATACGAAACTGATTCCAACTGCATTAAAAAGGCCGAATAATCAACAAAATATAAAATATGACAAAATAAGTGTAATGAGAATTACATAAATATTTATCCGATTATGGAAACAATTAAACATCTTCAAAATTTAGTTCAAAGAAGTCTTAGTTGTTAAACAAACTGTCTATTTGGGGGTGGGGTGTACATTTTCAGTATGAACACTTTAAAATATGCATAAAGTCCTCAATTGCGGATAACACCATAGCAATAATAAAAGTCAGTGTTTACACTTCACAGATGTTGTACATTATAGTAGTCATTTCACAATATGCAGCTTAGCCGATTTTGAAGACATTTTTTAAGAACTTTCATATAACATCTAGTAATATTTGACACTACTTCTTCACAAGCAAATAATACAATTGTGCCCAAAGCAAGCTGCATCGGACAAACAATCAGCAAAATATCACAAATACAACAGAGATGATATGCTCGAATAAAAAAATCATATCATAACTAACAGAGACTGAAAGAACGATTAATTGCAGTAAGACCAGAATGGTGTTTCAGCGAGGGAAAGGAAACGACAAAAGAAGGCAAAAATGAATGAGGGAAAACAGAAAATAGCGGTTTATTGCAATTGCACAAGATAATTCAATTTTCCAGCCATCTTATTAAATTTAAATAATGGACATTAAGTACAGACGCCAATGGAGTTATGCTGATGCTGTCCATAGAATAAGGTAGGTGCCTTAGTTTCGAGGTCTATCCCAAAAATATGATCTTCTCCAAAAGAGAAAGGCTATAGTTCTGAACTGACTTCCGACGTAATAAAAACAAAACAACAGGGAGAATACAACTCCCATTAAGATGAATTATTTAATTCATACAGCTCAGTTTAATAAATATATAAACTTCAATGAAAATAAATTGTTCACCTACTAGTCACGAAATAATTTTTATAAATGTATATTATAAATTGAAAGTGAAGATTATCTTAATTGATGGAGAGTGAATTGCATCGTAATTTCTGGCGCAAACAAATAATGTAGACAATGTGGATGGAAACAGGTGCTTAGATTAGTTTAGCTCTGACATTTAATGTACCATTTATGTCAGACATAGCATGTAAATCTTCATGTCGAAAATTGATGAGTGAATGTTGAATAATTTTACTTGGCGAGAATAAGATTTCAATCCAAATTACCAGAACAAAAATCTGAATCAATGCAACAAATTTGGCATTAGATATTCAGAACATTTAACATTACAACACACCATGAGTGGAGATACATTGCCAGGTAACAAATTGTGAACAAGGTTATGACTTAGATGAAATAACAATATGATAAGATTTCCATTTCAGATTTAAAACATATATAAAGTTTTCATTGTAAAAGCGAAGTTTGGATACGATGACGTCATCGGTACATTATCGAGTGGCATTATAATTATGAAAACATGCAGCAATGTAAAAAAAAAACTGCAGCACTGTAAAGAAAACCAATAGACCCATTTACACTCCTACTTTCAAAATCATGACGTAGAAAAGAATGGTTTTGCAAAGGTTGTTCAAGACTGAGAGTACGACTAGTAATTATCGAGGACAAAAAGGAAGACAAAAGAGACGAGGAGCTATAATGATTACCATCTCTTCTCTGATGTTCAGATGAAACAAAGCAATTGAGAAACATCAAACAAGAATATTTATTATAGAGTATTGATACCAATGGGCGAAGGAGGTGCTATAGCTTATTTGATAAATAGCAAAAGAATTTGTTTTCCTTTCGCTCATGCAAGTTTTGTTCGGTTCTCTTCGATTCTGCACCTATAAATCTTATTAAAAAAACGCAAATTATAAACCCATAGTGCCAAAAAGGAAAATGACATATTCAGCCAAAGACAGAGAAAAATCCTATTTCCATTCCTAAACAACCAATATATTATATTGCTAATAATTTCAGCAATGTGCTGCTGATCTTTGGTTTGTCTGTTTGTTATTTATTTGCAATTCTTGCTGATTTTTGGGGCCTGGGGGTGTAGGATGGGTGACAAAGAAAGATACATATCAATATTTCTTAAGCCGCTTATAATTGTCTAACGGAACGATTATTTTCGTTTCTTGATGGTCATAGAGCACTCTGTCACTTGTTCGTCCACGGTTCATGTTAAATCTTTTACAAGACAAAGCAATATCTGGAATTGTCATCGCAACAGATGTACCTATAGCATCTATTGTTACAGCGTTTTCTTTAAACAGCCTTTTCATTAATGGTAATGTTTCTATAATGTTGACTTATTTTCCCCATTATTGTCTCAAAAGAATTATCTCCAAATGTATTGGACGTCCAAATCCGTGTGCTTATTTGCCTTCACCGATTCCAAATTTTCTTTTAACTTTGTTTTCGCCTGTTTCACTTCTTAACAGTTTGTATTCAATTGTCCATTGCGCTATATAGCATACAATAGGATTTACAATTAACATTACGTTAATTTCAGAATTTTCTTGCAAACAAAATATATGAAAGAAGATAAAAATGAACATAAAGACAGGGTTAATGTATATCCTGAATATTTCGAAGGTTATCGTATAGAGTTCTTGGCAGCAAACTTCAAAAGCGATAAGAAGTTGAAAAACTAAATCTACACAGAAAACATCAAGAATGGATACAAGTTCTGAAGATAAAATCCACTATATTATTTCAGCTGCTTTAGTTATCTTGTTCCATTGGTAAACAAGAAAAGTTGTTTTATCTTTGGAGTTTCAAACTCCCGTTGTAAAATATGTTGGCTTTAGCAATGAACTAAGGGAGATAAATCAAAGCAATGAGATGCAACCATCATTTTCTTAAAACCTGATCTCTGAAATTTTTTTATTTTTTTTATTTTACCTATAAATGTATTTATTATGTAGCACATAAATCATCTCTCAAAGATGTCTATATAATCTGCTGCTTTGTGTTTTTTAAAAAGGTATAGCAGTCATCAATATGCCCATCTTTTAATCATGGGTATGGAAAAAACTGTAAAACTAAAGACTTCATTTATTTATTTCACAACAGACTACCTAATACAACATATGCGTTTTTCTAAACAAAACTTTAACACCAACTACAAAGTAAATCAAACTTATAATCTGAAATGAATGAATTCTTGAATAACAGAGAACATTAATTCTAGCATGCAAACAAATCTCGACTAAAATAAACAAATCAATATCAGAACAATTTACAACAAAGCATTAATCTCTGACCTTTCTGTTGTCTATAACATGCTTCTGAAAAAATTTTGAGTTTCACGATTGGTCACCGTCAAACATGGCTTATAAGAAATTGTAAATCCAGTTATCGTATTTTCTTTTACCCAGTTGAAAACGAAAGACATCTTTTATAACATTTTGGTTACTACCAGATAAAAGTGTTACTTAATACACATATTGCAAATCAAGGTAAATGATTGTACCGACGGTATAACCATTATAGTTTTATGGTTTTCGCACAGTAATGGTTCAGTGGATTCCTGTTCTGAAGCACAATCCTAAAGAAAAGATAAAAATTTCAGATCATGCAGATGTCTATATACCAGCTGTATAATATAACAGGACAAAATCTTTCAATAAAAAACCCATTAAACAGGTTGCCTTAAAAATAAACTCATTCCAAGCAACGCATACAGAGACATAAAAATGGAACCAGGAAACAATAAACATCAGAGCCTCACTGAAGGAGGACATGATGAAATTTAAAACATCTTTTTTAAAATTGCAAGGACAAGTAGAAACTGAAGGAAAATACACTTTCAAAAATGTTTCTTCTCGTGCACGTTACTTACGGCACGGTTACATAATCAGCAGAATATGAGTACCTGGAGAACTATGTACGTCCGTTGCCAGAATTGTGCTTAGCACATGCGCCGAAGGCACTGACTGAAAGATGTCTCGATATCTCGACTGCTTATATTTTTAAATACAAATGGAAAATTATGTTACAGCTGCCAAGGGGAATAAATCACTTTAACCAATCCAACTGATAATATAAATGGTAAATTACTAACTTCATTTCAAAGAATGCATTATGTTGTAGGGTATTTCAATATTTCCGTTGAACTGACGAGCAATATATTTTACTATGTAGATGACAGAAATGAAATATGTACTGTTTAAATTCTAGACTGGTTGAAGTACCTTGACATGTACATGACAAGATTAAAAGAGGAAATGATTGTTAATTATGAAACCTAAGAAATTATACAATATGAGAGTTGGGAAAAAAACTGTAACGTTTCCGTCAGAACAAGAACAGAAGCACAGCGTAAGCAAATAAACTACAACTCATAATTGCTAGTATTCAATCTACACATATCTATAGAGACACGTACTAATTCGAATTCAGTTTGTGGTGGTTTTGAAACCAATATAGAACACCAACCATTACTCTAATGCTATTAATTATTCGCGTTTGTTAGGGTTACTACTCGTTTAAACTAATTTTTTTTCAAAAGAAATACATTTTCATACTTTTCATTTCAGATAAATAGCAATGTCGTAGAAATCATACTAAAAGCAAAATGTGCCAGATGCAAGAAATTACTGAGGTTTGAGTGATTCTCATTTGAACGTATTGTTCAGTACACGTAGGTATACCATTAAATTCTAAAAGATAGGAGAATGATGAAACACTAGATGAAGCAATTAAACCTGAACAATAACAGAATCACAGATGTACGAGATCTGGTTAAATTAATTAAAGCGACTACCAGTCGGTTTGTGTAGAGACATTATTATACCAAGAAAGTAAGTTTTTGGAGGATATTAGTGTAATAGATATAATTAAGTTCGTAATTAATATACATTAAGTTCTTAGTTGGTAAATATTAACTTAATAATTAATATATATTAAGTTCTTAATATATATGTATGTATATGTATATATATATATATATATATATATATATATATATATATATATATATATATATATATATATATATATATATATAAGTTGTTAAGATAGCAAGTAGACAATAAATTTATAGCTATTGAACAGGGCAGCGTTGAAGAACTAACAAATTGTGAGACACTACAATTAGATTACACGAAAAGAAAAGATTTGAATGAAGTATAAACCGACAAAATTTGTCTCATTTTTCGAACATTTCAAGAATTTTTTAAAATAAATTTAGTGCCATTGTAAATAATATAATGTTTCTTGAACGGACCTACTAATAACTCTAATTGTCAAGTTTCTTTATGCCTTTATAGAACCAAACTGTCCAAATTTTATATTGATTATCTTCTTCTAAACTCTGTCAAGTCTATTTGTGTTTTCTTAGAACCAAATTGTCAAACATTTCTACTGATTATTTTCTTCATAACTCTAATTTCCAGGTGTATTTGTGTTTTCTAAAAACCAAACTTTTAGGGTATAGATTTTTACTCGAGCTGAAGATTATTTTCTGTCGTTGTTCGTTCTGACATAGTAAGAATAGGAATATCTTGATTGATTCAATTAGATATATTTTAGTCTATTTAACTACTGGTGTTTTTCGCCTTGTAAAATAAACTCATTTTTTTCTCACAAAGATGATAACCAGGTATTACATTCCCTGACTTCATTAGTTCCCAAGATATCAGAAACATTTAAACAGCTTAACAATTTTGCACCAAGCAGGCAGTGTGGACGGCTTAAGGGCTGGTTCACCCGTAATCTTTTCTATTCCGTGTGACCGTAAATAAATGTTCACAACAAAAGAAAGATTGCAAGCCTCCAACTCTTTCTTAATTCGTGAGAATTAGAAACTCAAGTAACCAGTCCACCAATCACTAAACGTCACAACGGCCCTATATATATATATATATATATATATATATATATATATATATATATATATATATATATATATATATATATATATATATATATATATATATATATATATATATATATATATATATATTGTTATTGACTCCGTAAAGTGTTCATAATGTCACGTGGTTAAAGATTTTGCTTAGTGAAGCATTTTTTAAAAAAACGCTCTTTGGAGATTATTTTAAATAACAGATATTATTAATTCATTTCTTTTAGGTTCTTAACGTTCCAATTTTCTCATTTGTTTGATTTGTATTTTTTAAAGCAACTAAAAAAACCGAAACAAATAACATGGTCTCTGCAGCACTAGAACCGAAATATATATATATATATATATATATATATATATATATATATATATATATATATATATATATATATAGTTCTACAGTCAATTTGTAAATTGGCATACATGCGCAAAGGGATTTCCTAAATACAAATCAGTAATGACAATTTCTCTCATAAAGTGCTGCATCAATACATTTTATTGTAACATGGTGATTAATCTTTATTATTTCTGCTGGACTGAAGAAAAATTTATTGTTGAATCTAAAGCCATCTATTCCTAGTAGAAGAATCATTTTTCTTTAAATGTGTTACTGAGTTATAATTATAATAGCCCATTTTCTAACACAAAACACCAAGGGTGTAACACTACTGTTCAAACAGGAGTATAGCGGTATTTTTTTACAGTCGATGCTATTCTGTTTTGACAGATTTGTATTATCCCCTTCCATAGGATGTCCATCATTGTAGATGGGTCAGTGATGAAAATGTGCAGATCTATGGAACGTACATACAGGAGAAAATGTGCTATGAGTAAAGAGAGATTTGCAAATACACGAGAGATAAGATAAGAGAAGACATTACTCATGATCAACCCAATACCACTTCAGAGCGCAATGAGAAATCCTCATGAGCAATGAGAAATCCTCATGAGCAATGAGAAATCCTCATGAGCAATGAGAAATCCTCATGAGCAATTAAAATCCACATAAGAGATTTCTAAGTACTCTATTATTAAAATTATGATGTTTGTTTCCTCATTTAAAATAGCAAATTAAATTAAAATTGTTCGGACGCAGATGAATGAGTTGTAAACTCGGTCGAATAGTCAAAACGTGTCTATCTGTCTGTCTTTTCTTACTGATGGAAAGAAAGAAAATAAAAAAGAACAAAGCCACGTTATGACCTACAATGACATCACATAACTGCACCTACCTTTGCTGCTGACGATGAGTAGGGCTCATCAAAAAGGGCCCATATTTTTGGCTGAATTCTTTGCCAACAGCTCAGTTCTCCGGCCTTGTATTCCTCTCCCCAACCAAACTTTTTCATAATATCATCTTCCGTGGGTTTATCTGTATCTAAATCCAAGCGGTCCAGAATTCCCAGCACATCCTGTGTGTCTCTGTGTGACGTATATGTCATCCAACAACACGGTTCCACTTGATTAGAATCCAGACCCCAAAATTCAAGTTCCTCCTCAAAGAGAGGCCCGCACACATCTGTTGGGTAGTGGAGTTTCCCCGAGCGGTAATAATTGAGAATCTGGGCAAAGACCCCAGGATGGCGATCAAAGAAGTATTCGTTTAGTATTGGGTCGTAATTGGCCAGCGCCTCCGTCAACCTGGACAAGCGTGTGGCGGGAATTTTCTTCAAGGTTGCCTTATACGTCTCATGACGTATCCCGCCGACGTTTAAAATTACACGGTTGTCCGTATCAGCGGTATTGAGATTCATTGCTACACACAGTGTAAAATCTGATCTTAGCTTGTGATCAGGAATGAAACAGAAGGACAAACAAATCCATACCAGTTTATCATCTACTAAACGGCTGAGTGTTGGAGTCCATATCTGAGATTTAATGGAAGATACCGTCAGTAGCCTAATCGGGATACCTTAACTTTCATCGTAATTCCTTAGCACGAGTTCAGCAGCCTCTGAAAGGGAAGGAAGAATTAGTGTCAGGAAAATCTAACAATAGTTTCTTATATTATTAACATATAGATCTGTAGTGATATTTAATCATGACCTAATTGTTTAATCATGACCTAATGTTTTACTCATAATATTTTCAAATCGCCACCCCACCCCCCAACAATACAGCTGAACAACGAATATACTAACCAGACCTACATCGTAAAGAAGTCGTGAACAATGATAACATGAATAAATACATTCGCTTTCTCTTCTTAGACATTCGAGTTCATAAGACAATCATAACTGGGTTTTTTACACAAACATCTTATGATACTCGAGGAGCACATTTTTTTAAATAATTTGACATATTCAATTATTTCATATAAATGTTCAGTTTGGGGCTTGGTATTGAACATAGCGCCCAAGGAATTATCCAAGCGATAATGGGCGCTGCTTTTATAAATTATAATCATCATTTTAACAGTGAACGGCTCAGCTGATACGATAAGAAGTTGTTAGGACTGTCGTGGTGTTTGCCCTTTGATTTCGAAGATGATTATGATATCACTGGTTTACAGGCAGAAGAATGTTATCGTGACTTTCGTTTAAGGTGGATTTAAGTTGCGCAGACTGGTCCTCACTCTCGTCTCAATCCAGTGGCACGATCGTGTCGAAATATTTGAAAACAGGTCCATATGCAGTGGATAAACATAGGTTCCGGCACCTCAACTGAAACCCTGCACGGTCATAAAGCTCAACAGGCTGTCTCGCTCTGCCGCCAATTTTTCGCTGTACGAGATGGTCTTTCTCTTATCAAATATTTTTTTTAATTTACAAATTACTGGTCCAATATTGTTTGCTTGTCTTCACAGATGGGTCACAAGCATTGCTGAACAGCGCATATATGAACAAAAGCTGGCCGTAATCGTGAAATACTTTTGATCATAATGATATAGTGTGTGTGTGTTTTACACTACAATTTCAGAGAGAGAGAGAGAGAGAGAGAGAGAGAGAGAGAGAGAGAGAGAGAGAGAGAGAGAGAGAGAGAGAGAGAGAGAGAGAGAGAGAGAGAGAGAGGACCGTGTATAACAATATATGATAATGAATCGTGAGCAAGATTGGAAAGATTATCTTTAGTTTTTTGCAGGTAGTACTTATCGTTATTAGCTTCAAATAATTTACATTATCATAAAAATCATATGCAACTGGAGTTGCATTTTGGTCGTTACTTTCTTTTATTCCCTAGGGAGTGTTACAGCACTTCACATGCTGGTGCAAATTAGTAAACTCTCGCATCGCGGTTTAGAGCACATGAAGTTATGGGCTGTGAATGTAAACACCAGATTTTAGGCAAGAAGGCCGTAATACATTTTTTTTTAAAAAAAAAACGAACTGACAAAATCGCATGATATAATCGATAGTAAACGGCAAATTGACGTCATGTCTTGAGTAGCGTACCTTTGAGTAGTATAGCATTTTACGATCCGACACAACAAGCCTATCTTTGCTAAGATGTCTTGACTAGATATACATCCTTGATGGAAAGCAGCGATGTTTTTTGAGGAAAGGAAATGTTATAAGAACAATCTGCGATAAATTTGTCAAATCTTTCATTTACTTTTGCCAGAAAAAAAAACATATCAAAATTTACTTCAAAGTTTTGTGTATTGTATATAAGAGCAATATTCTCATATGCGTACTTTCAGGTACGCTCTTTTTTCATTCCTTCATTGCTGGGTTACCTGGGTTGAAACCTTGGCAACATTCTACCATACCCCAACTTCCTTGCAAGTTCATCAGTTTAAAATACAATCAATATATCATGGTGCATTTCGTACGGGGCAACCAATGGAATAATGAGCCGCGGTGGTTCATCGGTTAGAGTCCTGGATTCGTGACCGAAAAGATGTGGGTTCAAATCCTACCACTGGATCAGCGTGTATATGCGTCAGAGGCCATGGCGCATCACTCTAATTGTCTCGACCCTAAACAACCTACGTGTGTTACGGTACCATAAAACAAAATTTAGTATATACCCAGTTCGTTAAACAGGACGTGTAACATACAAATAAAGATCTTTTCTCTGATCACACTCGTCAAACACACTTTAGTCACCTTCAACACATTTACTCGCGGCGTATTTCTAAAAGAAAACACGCCCAAATACACCCAAGAATGCACTGAACTCGGGTGTATATAACGCACTGATAGAGACGCTCGTTTAAAAATGATAACGCTTGCTGAAACATACTTCGTGTGCAGACATAATTTAGAAGAGCCAATATCTGTAAATATCGATGGACTTTGAAGCAATAGTAGTGATGGTTGTGTTGGTAGTAACAGTGTTGGTGGTGGTGATGGTAATGGTGGAAGTAATAACAATGGTAGCAGAAGTATTAGTGCTGGTGATAGTGAGAGTGTTAGTAGTAGTGGTGTTAGTAATATTAATGTTAGTAGGCAGTAGTTATAGTGGTGGAAGTAGCAGTAGTAATTGTTGCATAATAAATAGAAATAATGGTAGTAATAGCACTAATTATAGTGGTGGTCGTAGTGGCAGAAGTAGTGTTAGTAATAGCAGTAACAGCAGTAAATAACTTCTGTAAACGAATTTATATAGTGCTTAGCTTTTGGTCGTGATTATAAGGTAGTTGTAAACAGCAAGAGTTCAAGACCAGTCTTGTTTACAGCTATACTAGATTTATCAGTTGAAAATCTTCACGTTCTGTTATAATATAAGTCAATTGAAAATGTGTATAAATAAGGATTTGATAAACAGTCTGTGTGAATTCATGATCTGAGTTCACGCTTGTGTTGCTGACATCAGATATAATTGCAGAGGAATTATTTTTTTTATACAATATTAATTGGAATTACTAAAAAAGTGCTCATTCACTTTTGAATTATTGTGGACAGATTCAAATGCATTCTGGGTTGTATCATTGTGGTACATTAGGACATTCAAGGCTCTTGGAAGTAATTCAGAGTATTCTGTATGTATAAACTTGTGAAATGACATTTAGGATCATTTGGGATTTAATTCACAACACTGTAAGTGTCTCTTGAACTTTCACTGTGTATTGTAAAGAAAAAATTGCTTGTTGATTTTACGTCAAACTGTTTGTTTCATTTTCTTTCTGTTACATTATTTTTAAGACCGATTCGGTAACAACCAATATTGTGTCAAATAACAATAAAAGTAAAGATAATAAAGTCAAAGGAGAACAATAAATGTACAAATTTAATACAACAAATATGAAAACTTCGTAGAGTTCATTTTCGTCAAAGTCACATATTTGTTATACAAGACGTTAATTTTTAAGTGGCTACTCGTGCTTAGTAATTCCCCAAAATAGTAAATTCATGTTATTATTTTTTTTAAAAAAATGAATACGTGGAAGAAAGAAATAAAGAATGTAAAGTCACTGACGAACTTATGACGTCAGTACTTCTGCTAAATCCGTGGATTAATCATTTTCGCAGTGGGTTTTATGCCCTCTGTCAGTTTATGTTCCAATGAACATGCGCTTTGAAGAAAAAAAAAACAGAAATTGCGCACTTGTATTTAATTTCAGCTACACCTGATACGTACACCGCATGACCAAACCGATCGCCAAACAGTTCACAAGGTAACATGTCATTTTCACTCCGACTTAAACTTGATGAATAAGATGATTATTTATTTTTTAATAGTCATGTATAATGTGATTGGTTTAAAAATAGTCATGTATAATGTGATTGGTTTAAAAATAGTCATGTATAATATGATTGGTTTAAACAAAATAGTCCTGTATGAAAGCAATTGGTTCTAAAAAAATAGTCCTGAATAATGTGATTGTTTTATTTTAAATTAGTCCTGCATATAGTAATTGGTTAAAAACAGTTCTCTATAAACTGTTTGACTTTTAAAAAAATAAAGGGTGTGGTTTAAAATATAGTCCTAAATAAAGAGATTGGCTTTGAAAAAAGTCCCATACAAATGATTGGTTTAAAAAAAAATGTCTCAGATCCAGTAATCAATGCTTGTCGGTACAATATCTTGGACCCGTAGATTTTCTTTGGAAACATGACTTACAGCAATTTTAATAACAAGCAATATTAAAATGTTATTGAAGTCCGTTTACTTTACTTCAGTTATATAAGTACACTCAACTCAAATTACGTAGTTTTGGCGGCTTGGATTTGGTTGTGGGTAATCTTTAGGTTGAGAACCCAGGAGCGAACTTGGGACCGCAGATCTATCAAATAAGAATGTTTACGGCTGCGCTAATCTGGAACTTACCGTTATATTTTACCATACGAACGGAAAAGAGAGCGAAGAACAAGATAGACACAGTACACCACTTTCTACACAGATAGCGCAATTTTTGTCAGAGACACTAATGATGTAACATACAGATGCCTTCGTATGGTAGAAATAACGTCTCTCTGCACCATAGTTGATAAATAAGTGACTCTGATACTATCACATGTTAAATATTATCCCTACGCTTAATCAACTCTGAGGTCACGTTTGTACGTTAAGAACGTCAAATTAGTTCCGAACACTCGACCCCATTACTTTGCTAATGTTTGTAACTTATTAAAGTCAAGATAATATTTCTTAAAAGTAATTTTAAACTAAGCAACTATTAGTTAAAAAGTGAACTAATATACATTCATGTAAAGCATAAAATTGCCGATGCTTATTCAAGCATTTCCGTTGTGAAATCTTCGTTTTCAGAGGTGCGTAGTTTTGCATGTTGAAAAGTTCTTAAATATCGGAGGCAAGTAAATCTTGCTTGTAGTTTGCAATCCTATAATATCTAAATATAAGTGATTATAATTAAAAACACATGAACTGGTGAAATTGGGAAATACTGTACCATGCAAATGATGAATGCCTTCTTCCGGTAGAAATAAGGTATCATGCAAATAAAGGATGCCTTCGTCCATTAGAAATTACGTGTCATGCAAATAATCGATGCCTTCTTCTGGTAGAAATAACGTATCATGCGAATATATTACACATACACTTCAATCAAAATACATTAAGCAGTTGGTTAGACCTAAAACATTCGGCCTGCATCCATCGTGTCTAACTTAATGATTTCGCATGCATTCATGGGTTCGTATACTTTGCGCGCATGAAAACACCACAGTTAATGATTTCACATTAAGATGTGTACAAATCGGTTGTATATAATGCATGAACCCGTAAAAGTTGTCAAAGTTTGTAGAAACAATATATGTAGTATCTTTCAATAAAGTTTGGATTTATTTTGATAAATATAATTATTAAAAACTGCATCTTTTTTTTACGTACGTTTATAATTATCAAGATTGTTATTTACGATATATACGTAAACGCTGGCTATCGTGCAAGTGCTATAAAAAACGCAGCATGTTTCCTTGGAAATGTACACTAAAGTGAAGGATATAGTAGCTGAATACTAAATTCGTTGTTTAATACGGTACCATTTTCATCTTTCACACTAATGAGAACATAGCCCTAAACATGATTATTGCCGTCTAACACGTTGGATTCCTAAAGATTTCCTTTGGCGTTGTTGTTGTTACACATGTTGAATTTGATGATGATGATGATAAGGAAGAGGAGGAGGACGACGACGACGGCGATGATGATGGTGGTGGTGATGGCGACGACAGTGATGATGGTTTCGGAAGTGTTGACTTAATTATAGCAACGACGTGAATGTTATTGTTGCTTTTTAAATCAACATTTCGAGAAATTAATACAGAAATCTTCATCGTCTGTCTAATAGTACTAATAGTATATACAACTGGGAACCAGTCTGGAAAATGGTGACTATAGAGTGTATATGGGTTTGGCTGGCTTTTTGGTTGATAAAGTTAGATTTTAGCAAAGTTAAACTTTTGCGAGCTTATCCTAGTTGTAACTAAAACCGGAACATTATTTTTGTGATGTGATTTTAGTCATAAAACAGACTTTGCTTTGAAACTCATTTTAAAGCACATATTCAATCACGCTGATCAAAAAAAAAAAACATGCTGTGGTTCATAATGTTGTTGATGATGATGAGGCTGTCAACCATGCATCTATACTGATAGATATAGGTATGAAATCATTCAGAAATGTAAAGTTATTGAAATTTTAATATCACGATGTTTGCATAGATTTACAATGGAAACTGAATTAGTACAGTGAGTCATATAGAATACTGGGAGTGAAAAGGCGACATCAACATGCCCACCTGAAGTTCGTCTAAAAGTCAACCAAATACGGTCTGTGTATTTTCATTAGCCATATGGTTCGTATTTATTTGACTGAAATCATCACAAGCAAGCCACATAAAAGGCAAAGGTTATACGAATCTTTTCACAAGATTGTTCTGTTTACGTTATGTTGCTTTCTCGCGAGATTTGCCAATTGGAACTGGATATGTTTGCATAAAGAGATTGAAATTGCAGACGTTGTGAAAGTGCTTTTGAATTACACCAATACGATATTGATTTGATGCTCATAAGCGTGCCACTCATGGCTGAGGATAATTCTTGGAAATTACCGTATAAGCTCTGATAACTTCTTAGATCGATTCAAAACGGTTTGGAGGGAGATATTTTGTATCGTGTGTGTGTGTGTGTGTGTGTGTTACAAATAAGGGTGTGCTAATATTGGAAATATAACTATGGACACGCATCACATTGTTCTCTTAGTGAAGTTGTAACAGACTTGGATTCCTTCGTAAATATCCTTACTTTTTGCTATTAAATGGTGTGGGTTATTCTGGTCATAAGAGAACGCTGCAATCAATGGATAGACGGACACATTTTGACGTATGGACTGACGGACACGATCTATCACAAAATACCCGAAAAGTTCGACTAAAACTGCAGCATTTCTACCTTCAGTACTTAACCGCTCCGGTGGCCTAGTGGTTAGAGCGTCCGCCTCGGATACGGGAGGTCGTCGGTTCGATCCCAGGTCGAGTCATACCAAAGACTTACAAAAATGAATACGTGGAAGAAAGAAATAAAGAATGTAAAGTCACTGACGAACTTATGACGTCAGTACTTCTGCTAAATCCGTGGATTAATCATTTTCGCAGTGGGTTTTATGCCCTCTGTCAGTTTATGTTCCAATGAACATGCGCTTTGAAGAAAAAAAAACAGAAATTGACGCTCAGCATAAAGAGGTTAGTGTTATGATTGGTCTGCTTGGTGTCAAGATCATGTGACTGGGTGGGACAACATGTTACATGTCTGCGGTATGATGCCTCTGTGCTAGACATCACTATAAATTGCCACACTACAGACATCATAGCGATGTGACTATTATTTAAATTGTTAAAGCTACGTTAAAAAAATCATACTCACATCCTTCAGTACTTATTTCTCGTCTATGGATGACACAGTCTGCATCCCAAAATTCCTCTCTGCAAATGCATTGCTCTAGCTCTCCAAGTGCGAAACAAACAAAACACTTCCTAGAGTAAGATTTCTGTATAGCAAGAAAGTATTAATTGTTCCCATGAAATGCCGAAAATGCGGTCGCTCTTAGGGACTCGTTCCTATAGTCAACACAGTTTATGCCTCTCGTAGAGCCCTTGCTTACTTGTTTTGGATCCCTCTTACCCACTCTGAACTATATTTCAGTACCCACCACTACTGATCAGTTTAGCATCGTAGACACCGTGTAACATCATACAATAGGTGGTCTTGAACCTTGATGTCAAGAATAATAGCCATACATTTAATATCTGAAACACGTTATAACAATGCTTTCTTACCACGTCTAAATTTCTAAATAGGTCCTTAATGCTAACTGGCAGAATCGAATACTGTTACATTCACAATCGTAATCTAAATTTAGTAAACTTGTTGTTATTAAGATCCCTTTGAAGGAATATTCTCTTTCTAAATTATATGCATTTGATCAGACCACAGGTGCTGAACTTATCTCTTGATGTCGTTGTTGTATATCATTGACAACCACTCCTGTACATGCGTTGCTGAAATTACCAGCTCATTTAAATGCCAGTCGATTTTTACAAAAATGGTCTTTTTACTTATTGATTTTCGAGATAAACGAGAGTTCAAATTACTTGTTTGAATAAATGACAAGAATCTGGTCGATTCGACATAAATCCAGTGGTAATCACCTTAATTCGAAACTCTGTAGTTAATGTAGGTATACCGTGGAAGAATAGAGTTCATTTAGAACTTTTCTCCTTCATTCCTCGAAATAAGGCTCTCATAAATGACGACTGGATTCCTATCATGCCTCCGTATATTGTGTTTAGGTAACAGCTCATGCATCGGTTTTGTAGCCTTTAATTGGAACTGTTTTGTTATTGCGAGAAGTTTTATACAAATACACTAATACACCTGGATAAAATTAAATTTCTACACTTAGATTCCTGGGCAGATTGCATAAGCCAGAAGCTATCCTATCGATATTAAAAAGAGAAATTTTGATTTCAAAATTTTGAAAAAAGGAAACAAATGAAAGAAAATATACGTCTATCGCTGAGCGTAAATAGCACACGTATCGAAACTACGACAGTAATAACTATAGAATGCTTAAGTTTCAGATTACTTACATTCTTGAAACTATGTCAAACGTCTCTTGCAATTCCATGCTTTGCCTATTTGAGGTATTAACCATCCTGCAGTTATTAAATGTAGGCCACTGTGCACTTAATAATTGTTTCATAACCGTTAACAATGTTTGCCATCTTTAAATACGGTCCTATCTATTATGTATGCAGTCTTTTAACGCGGTCCTGTCTGATTGCCGTCTTGTAACGCGGTCCTATCTACTATGTATGCAGTCTTATAACGCGGTCCTGTGTACTATGTTTGCAGTCTTGTAACGCTGTCCTAAGTGCTAAGTTTGCAGTCTTGTGACGCGGTCCTTTCTACTAGTTTTGCAGTCTTGTAATGCGGTCCTGTCTACTATGTTTGCAGTCTTGTAACGCGGTCCTGTCTACTATGTTTGCAGTCTTGTAATGCGGTCCTAACTGCTAAATTTGCAGTCTTGTGACACGGTCCTTTATACTGTTTTTACAGTCTTGTAATGCAGTCCTAACTGATATTTTTGCAGTCTTGTAATGCTATCCTGTGTACTATATTTGCAGTCTTTTAATGCGGTCCTGTCTACTATGTTTGCAGTCTTGTAATGCGGTCCTAACTGCTATTCGCAGTCTTGTCACGCTGTCCTGTGTACTATAAATTGCAGTCTTGTAATGCGGTCCTGTCTACTGTGTTTGCAGTCTTGTAGCGCAGTCCTGTCTACTATGTTTGCAGTCTTGTAACGCGGTCCTGTCTATTTGCAGTCTTGTGACGCGTTCCTGTCTTCTATGTTTGCAGTCTCGTGACGCCGTCCTGTGTACTAAGTTTGCAGTCTTGTAGCGCGGTCCTGTATAAAGCTGCTCATCAATATTATAGATTACAATGTAAAATGCTTAGAAATCAAGCGTTTCTATTTCAATCTAACACGCGACAGCTTTTGTACAAAATGATAATTTCGGAGGTAGTGTTACAAGAATAAATCAAACAACAATATGCCTAGCCTAAATAACACCTAAATCTTTTTTTTTTTGAAAAAATATACGGCACATTTGATCTCAGCTATCTGGTACTGATCGTATTATTCGTCTATAAAGAATACGAAAAACAACCAAAATATACATGTCATTTTGCATCACACGTGAGTTGGACATCAATCGATGCGCCACAATAGAGTCTTATCATTTTATCACGTTTATAATCAAAGCGCTACACGTACAGCTTGGAGAAACTATATAGAGGATCTCAAATGGGTAACGATTTAATATTGAATTTATGAAACAAGTTGAATAAAATAGCTTTTGCGAGCCTTGGCTCGCAAAGCTGGACATTATTCAACTAGGTTCATAAATTTAATATTATATCGTTATCCATTTGAGATTCTTTTTATCAGAAAATTTTTATTTCAGTGGAAATTATTTAGATAGATAGAAGAACGAATAATTTCGTTCATTCTGACAGACGGCGTACCTTTCATTTGTTGTGCATTAAATATAGTCCCAAACAACGCGGTATTGGTAAAAATAGATTGTACTCTTATACAAACTATAAATCAAAGAAAAAGCTTCCATCCGAATAAACTGAACATTTTATAAACACAAAATCATTTTTTCAAAACAGAATTATAAATGCAATGTGATGCTGCCACATTGTGTCATACGGTACAGCAGGCTGACAGTATATATATATATATATATATATATATATATATATATATATATATATATATATATATATATATATATATATATATATATATACACGTGTACATTAAAAAGTGAGCTTAAAAACGTTACATTGTAGCGATTTTCGTGTGAAATAGGATTACTGAATGCAAAACGTCACACATTTACTGCAATTCATTTGCGACCTGATATTTGTAGTGTTTGATTTGAAAAATAGACTTTACAGAAGACGTCAACAAATTTATTTTCATGTGGGATTTACATCCCATATATGCTATGTAAAGAGGCTGTGGTTGGATAAAGGTCTGTCAGTTAGGAGACCCATTCATGTCCAGATTGTTCTTCGAACAGAGGTGAGTTTGTTTGCTTCGTTAAATAACATTTAAAAACACGCTTGTATATACGGTGGATTCTATAACTATGTTACTGATATACGCACCCCACCCACCCACCTCGCTATCCCTTAGTTTTATTCGTTATTGTCGATCTTGTCTTGTAGTTTTATGCCATTTTTCTTATGATGATATTGTTAAACATGACATAATGAACCCCTGTGGGAGTAATATATCCATATTGAGACAGCCGATATGATATTTCCTCAATTTCCATTTGCGAGTCGAGTTAAAAAATGGCCGCCAAAAAATGTTCATTCAGATCAAGAATTCCAGAAGGCGGGGTCAAAAACGTTTTCCCACGGTCGCAGCTAATCATTAAAGACATTAATGCACAATAATTTCATGATCTCATCTGGACCAATCAGAATCACAAAAAAGTGATATGCTCACATGTTATATTATCAAAAAATATGAACCTTCACGCACTGTAGAAAAACAATACCGACTATGTGATAATTATCTTTATTGATCCAGGCACTGCACGTGCATCTTATAGAGCGCATTTGTCTCTATCAAGCAATGTGCCGCATAAATAGCTTATAATCTGCATTATTTTCTATTAATCTCTGCACACCACTTGCTGCTTGCACAATAAATTAATCTCCATCAATTATTGCGGCACACCGTACAGTTTACCTAATACATTTGTCTAACCGATCCAGTGGCATAGTTAGAGCGTCCGCCTCGGATAAGAGAGGTCGTAGATTTGAACCCTCGCCGAGACATAAAAAATAGTACTAATAACTACCTTGCTAGGAGCTTAGCATTAAGAGGTTAGTGTTAGGATTTTAGGTCGGCCTGTTGTCAGGATAATGTGATTGGGTGGGACGTGATGTCCTAATGCTAGACATCACTAAAAACTGCAAAACTGCAGACATCGTAGTGATATGACTGAAAAATCGTTAAAGCCGCGTTAAAAATCCAAATCGCACGCACACACACACAGACACACATACTAATTCTCTACACGTGTACCCTGCGAAATATACTTATATCTAATAATCAATTAAATTTGGAAAATCCTCATGACGTGATTGTTGAATATTAAATATGTACTCTGTCAACAAGTAGATCTTATGCAAACAAAACGCCATAGTGGTCATGAGATCATTAACCTGACAACTGCATTATAGTCAGATAAAAGATGTTCTTTTGTATTTATTTTGTGGATTTACCGTCATTTCTCAGTACATGATAATCTATATATATAACAACCAGCATATCTGATAGAGGAATCTCTTGAGCAGAAACACCGACCCACAGGAATACCTTGTGCAAAAACACCGACCCACATGAATCCCTTGTGCAGAAACATCGACACACGGGAAGCTAATGGCAACTTTTCTCACAGTATTCATATTAACCGAGTACAAACTAGAACCAACGCAGAGATGAGATGTCATTGATCTGAAAAGGTGAGCACCTTTAATCACTTTGCCTTTGGGGACCCCTAGAGTAATTGAGCATAAAATCTGTAAAGTAGAATACTTTTTGATGAAAACTCTCATGTGTTATTCTCATTCCTATTTGATCGTATGATGGCGGCACCATATGGCCTATAAGGAAATGCCCCTATGTCAAAACTCTTGTCAAAGTTGGTCAAATTCTGTTCAGGATTTTTCTACAAGTTGAATGGTTCTTTTCCCATGCCTGCTTTTAGCCATCATAGTTAATGGAGGAACATCATCAAGTGTATAAATCTGATAAATATTTCATTCTATGGCACTCTCTGTCAGATTGGCATTATTAACACAAAGGTAAAATCATTTTAAGCCTGAACGATTGTTGTCACATTTGCGCACATTATGGTGGGAGATTGGTGAGAAATCATATGAAGGATTCTGCATGTTTAGTAACTGCCGCCATATTTGACGGCGAATCTCGATCATTTACACCATCTGAAAAACCCATAATATCAGGAATACCTTTTATTTTGTCATATTATGATGGGCAGTTTGAGGGACAAATTATTTCAATTATTTTCCCTCTATATTTAGTACTGTTGACAACAGGTGAAAGCGGACAAGCATTACCTGTATCAAGTTGAAAGGTTTACATGCTAAAATGATTTCTGTGAAGGTTTGCTAAATTATTATATTCAATGGTATTGGAGATTTTGTCTCTTATTGGCTTTTCTAATTTTAGTAACGGCAGACATGTTGATCGCTGATCAACGTCATTGGTGTAAACTAAAAAATGTATTGATGCCAGAATGCTTTCCATTGAATTTCACTAAATTCTGCTTATTGGTTTTTGAATAGAAGTCCTTTAAAGGTTCAACCTTTTAATAACAAAGGTTTGATAGATCATCGTCACTTGTACCAATTTATAATGTCATCCTGCCATGATACTATGTGCTGTGTGTGGCTGAAATTAGTGTTGCTATATTTGTGAAGATGAAAATACGAAATGTTAACAAATTATGGCGATTGTTTTTAGTGTGGTTAATCTCTGCTTCCAGTAATCAACAAAAAATGCAAATCTGCCATCTGATATGGATGCCGTTACTACAAATAGTAAAATCTTTAAAAGATTTCGATTCAAACTCGCCGCCCAACAGAACATGATCGAATTTGATAGAAACTTTAGCAAAGTTAGCCGTATTTGTTTGCAGATCGATATCAGTTGCATAAAGCTGAAAGGCTTTTGTGAATACTTTCTATCAAATTCGACCATGTTCTGTTGGGCGGCGAGTTTGATTAGAAATCTTTAAAGATTTTACTATTTTTAGCAACAAATCAGATGGCAGATTTGCATTATTTGTTGTTTAATGAAAGCAGAGACTTACCGCAGTATTTTTATCCGGTGGCACGGTATATTTTTCTCCTTGTATCGGTACGTCGGCAAGTTTTGTCCTTTAGGAACGTACGAATTGCTCAGGAATTTTTGTACGGCGTTAATGATGTTAATACCATGTATTCATTCATGACCCAATAGTTCAAAGCATTTATTTTTATAAAACGGTTGCATCTGTTACGAATTAATGTTGAATATTACAAATATAATTATATTTATGATCATTTAATCACATGTTTGACACGTGTTACGCATGCCAACGCGGTGGCCAAATGGAATGACGTGAAACACATTAAGGCCAAGTAAATGTTTCTGAAAAAATTAGGATTTAAAGACCCTCCAAAAAATAAAAGTCAAAGCAGAAACACATGCCTTGTTTTAGTTATTTGCAAGCATATGTGAATGTGTTAGCTATATGCATTCCGTTGTAAGACTGCGAATCAGAAACAGATTTGCAGGATCGCGCTTGTTTTGTGTCTTAAGTTTAGCTAATTTGCGAAAACCACAAAATAATTTTTCGTTTGTTTCAGAAAGTTTTTTTTTTTATTTTTACTGGCCCTTTTTGATAAACATATATACAAAGGTGTTGGCAACCTCTCTAAAGGTTATTATATAAATAGTGTAGTCAGAAAACTGTAGGGTGCCGAATGAACATTTCCTATTCTTTATTATCATATTCTCTAATTTTAGAACTATATCATGCATAGCATCATCTACTGTGTAAGATTGATCACCACATTTAATTACATGATATTCATCATTAAACATACACACAGCAAATTCATCGAAATTACGATACCTGCCATTCAAAATTTGGAGGGGTTGGGGATGTGATTTTCTTTCGAACTAAAATATTTTCTTTTCTTTTATCTCAGGATAATTAATATTTTTCCCCCAGTACTATGATGGATATAATATGGTGTTATTTCGCTATATAGCACAGCAATGTATTTATCCAACTTTTGACCGATGGTTATTAAACAAAACTGGCAGGCCTTTTCCCAGAACATTTAATTGCTGGTCGTTAATTAAACTGCGGTATACCGTTGTACGTATCGCAGAACGTTCAGAAATAACGTGGTATCCAGATCTACCGTAAAATCTCAGGTAAAATGCAAACATTATAATACGCACACATGTATAATACGTACACATGCATAATATGCACACATGTATAATAAGCATCCCGTTTTTCTCCTTTCACTGTAGTGCAAAAATCTTTACACATATGTATAATACGCACACATATTTCTTGTTTTTGCGTGTGCACATACTTGAGAACGCCAGTGCTTAATCGGCGCATGATTGATTAGTCAGAGCTATAGCCTACAGAACATTCCTAAAAATCATTTTGATGATCTTGTGGCGAAATATTGATTGCAATTAAAACTTCATTCAGATGTTTAATATATTGCTTTTTTAATAGTGTATATATATATATATATATATATATATATATATATATATATATATATATATATATATATATATATATATATATATATATATATATATATATATATATATATATATATATATATATATATATATATATATATATATATATGTGTGTGTGTGTGTGTGTGTGTGTGTGTGTGTGTGTGTGTGTGTGTGTGTGTGTGTGTGTGTGTGTGTGTGTGATTCCCTACAATAAAACTTCAATAAAATTATATCTAGGTATAATATACACCCTGAGTTTAGAAAGAAAATTTTCGGTACAACACTGCGTATTATACCCAAGATTGAACGGTAATTGAAAAATTTCCATGCAAGGATGTCGAGATTGGTTAAAATTGTTCGGGCTGATTTTTAGAACTAGATACGGACCCCGGACGAAGAATCTACAAGTACTCTTGTTATTTACAGCCGGGTGAGCTAGGCACTGAATCACAACAAAATAACAGAAAATATATCATGGCAACATCTCTAGCGGGTGGAATCTATAATGGTATCATTCTGTTTGTATTTAAATATGAAGCCAAATGTGAGTCCAATTTTAGGTTTGTTCCCCGTTCAGATAACAAAAACATGATTCAAACACATTGATTTAAAAAACACAAACTCTAATAATTTTTAATTTCAAGCTAAAATTTCATTTCAATTGTTCTTAAGAAAATGATTAAATAGAAAATGCCAAGTGCTTGCTCTATCGGTTTCCGTCTTGATAGAACCTTATTTTTTGGGTCCTTGGGAAACGACCATTTAATCCGTAGGAAACGGGGATTTTTTTTCCGAATAGGATACTTTTTACTTTTACCAAAGGATGATTTTTATAACTACAACAATGTTTTTTTTTTTTAATAAGAGCACGTTTTTCATATACATCAGAAAATGAGTACACTCTCAAAATTTTCTGGGAGCCTGAATATTTAATTTTAAAAAAAATCGTAGGCCTTTTTACCCTATTTTCCGCCACCCCACCCCCCAAAACATACTGTATATCATCAATCGTTTAACGAATGTGTGCTCCGAAGACCCATATCGTGTATCACCTTCTCGATTGAGTGAGCAATGTTGCCAATTAGGTGCTGGATAGAGTAAGTAGTTTGGTGCCTGGCATTGAGCCTTATTTTAAGAAATGTAACGCTACGATGGTTTCATAGCTACACCCATTGTGTCAAATGATGCATTCACAGTTACACTCGCAATGAGGAAGGCAGTTGCCCACAACTGTATCGCTTCAACTTTGATTTTGCCCTACCCCATTCCACAGCCCTGGATAAATTCTTTCTGACACCCATGGCTATTAATTACCACTCATCACCGTTCTCCTGCTAGAAATTCAAGGCACGAAATAATTACAATGTTTGCATATATCATGCTGCCGATGATAAGATCGACTATATCTTCCAAAAAAAAGCAATGGACAGATGAAACGATCCGTTCTACTTCCTAGAGTGGTGTTATCGCTAGCGCTACTGGTGGTCCCGCTAATCACGACTAAACGTCACTCCTTCTTCTTTGAAATACCGCATGTATATTTATTGTCTCGTTAGTTACATCCATATAAATCTATTTTATAGTCAGATTTATAGTTTTAGATAACTATTTTAAAGAGTGCCTTTCTTCCTCTACGCCACCCAATCAACCAATTAATCTGGACAACATCGGCCATTAATCACAATATTTACACGGTCAAAAAGTCTTTGGCATATCCGTACCTCAACAACTGGTTTTAGTGAAAAGATGGCAATAAACTGTGACGTTTTTCTGTTCTCTATCCACCCACGAACCGAAACAACAATGATCGAAACAGAACTAAAACACATCCACACAGCTATCACGTCAGTCTGATATGAGGAACTGAACTGTGCTGGAAAGATCCTTCGAGACTAGTGGAAAAAAATGAGAAGTTTAACTGAGTGGCGGATGCTCTTTCGAGCCTTGTGGGACATGATGAGAAACTGAACTGGATGGGAGTTGCCCCTTCGAGACTAGTGAGACATGATGAGGAACTAAACTGGATGGGAGTTGCCCCTTCGAGACTAGTGAGACATGATGAGGAACTAAACTGAATGGGAGTGGCTCCTTCGAGACTAGTGTGACATGATGAGGAACTGAACTGGGTGGAAATCGCTCCTTCGAGATTCATGGGAATGAACTTGATGGAAGGACCAATTCAATATTGGTGGTATATAACAATGAAGTAGGTACCTCTGCAAGACTAGCAGGACATAATAAGGAATTGAACTGGGTGAAAGACGCCACTTGAAGACAAGTGGAACATATTAAATAATTGAACTGGGTGGAAAACTGCCACTTTGGAACTCAATAGATATAACAAGCGCTTGAAATGAGCGGAACGTACCATTTTAAAACTCGTGGGAATACAGACTGATGCTTCATTAAGACCACATGTGATAAATATTTAGATAGTCATTGCAGAGATGAACTACCAAAGATAAAATGTTTTAAGATGTATGTTTGGTACGGATATATTTGTAGCATTATAAAAGAAAGCAAAATATTTTGTCAAACACCATACGTTACTTAAGAACTACTCAATGACGCATGCCATATGACTTTCCAAAACACATTTTCTTCAAACATAAATACTGTTATAAACGCTTCTAACAAACAGGCTCCAGTCAGCATTGGAAGAACACACGTGACTCCATTTCTGCTAAATCAGGAAAGACATCAGTGAGATCTGAATGTTATAAGATCAGGAACGTTAAGGAAGCCACTATCTTATTTACTTAGTATGAACCAATCGCAGCCGGGATATGTATTGCAATGATATTAATATTAGTTACTACATATGCAAACTCTTACCGTGCAGCCAGTTTCCAACTTCACATAACCAATATGTTGTTCCATTTGTCGATGGCAATTGTTGTATGATCATATACAAGTTAGGGTCTGCATGCTTAACCAAAAGTCATTCTCTCATTACTGGAGACCGTACCAATAAATTTCAGACATTCTAACTACTTTTATGGTGACACGATACCTATGGCTTTCTTACTAAGAAGTTTGGCTGAAAGTTATTGTTTTTATTTCTTACTCGTTTGCAAATGATTCTAACTAAGGTATACAGAGCTGTTGACATCTCATGTTTTTATTTTTGGGTTACCGTTATAAAGCTGTCCAAAAGATCCTCTGGGAAGTTAACTGTCGACTGTTCCTTGGATAAAACTGCATATGAATTCCTTTGCAAGTTAGAGAACCTGACCCGCAATCCGTTATGCCACCACTCAGATATATATTTGGTGTGGTGCCACACAAAAGGGCTTTAACGTAAATATTGCCAACAACATATCGGTTATTATATGGGAGCCCTAAATCTATTCCTTTTTATCAATGAAAATTATGTGATGTATGATTATATAATATAGGCGTTTTCTTGCCATTTCGTTGCGTTCTTCCATTAAATAAGGGAGTAGTCCAATAGCATTCATTCACAAAGACAATTTTCTATTTGTATCTGGGCATTAGTTTCATGACAGCTTCCATGCGAAATTTCACGCAGCATGTTTTATTTCATTCCGGTCTATTAACGTTTTCTACTGCTCTGGTAATTTTCAATCTGTATTGCAGCTAATATACGCTACAATTCCTCTTCCGTTTCCAGCAAGCCACACCTTGATCCACTATAATTGAATTGCTTGTATTGAATTTGAAAAGCAACAGTAACCCTGATGTAGATATCAGAAATAGGAGTTGACATCTAAAATATAGAAATTTGTATAGGTCACACGCACACCATGCTTTTTATTTTGATGCATATCATAGTTTTGGTGTACACTCTGTAGTTTTACACAGGATACTGTACCGATTTTAAACGAAGCTCAGTTTTTTTGTGCAAAGCTCATTTTGGCTCACAGTTATTTATGTATTCTCGTCACCAGAATTTTGCAAGAAAATATAATACTTGGACTATATATATATCTGATTTATTTATCTCTGCATACCTCCAACAGGTGTATGAAGGGGTGTGACTTTCGATTTCTAATCTTTCTGAATTCGATACATTTGGAACTTCTAGATCATTCCAATGAATCGTACCAGATAACTGTAATTCGGACCACCTCAGCTATTTACGACATAAGGATTGACCGAAACATTTCAAATGCGTCGAACTATATTTTATTCGCAAATTCTTTGACAATACAATAGAAACCGACGACGTATGTAGAATAAATTGCGGCTTCTGGCGAATAAAATGTATGACGTTTCTGTAAATTACTTCGCCGACATACACTGCTAATAGATCTGGGTACTACGAAAACGCTCGCATCACGGTGTGTCGCAGTATTCAGCACATGCCGCCATAAGTACCACGATATGCCACAATCATATTAGGAACTAACAATTAATTATTCTAGGGCAGGGACCTATCACATTTTCAATTAAAGAAATTCCGTCTGTCAATAATGGAACATATCTATCCCCTAATTTACATGAAGATAACAGCATATTGTATCCATTATCATATTTGAAAATATAAATTCACTTAAGATAAAATAAAACATGATCCAAGCTCAAGAGAAAACTACAGCATCCGTCCAATTACCTTAATTGTAGATGAATATTTGCTTTCTGGATACTAATAGTTGTGTAAGTTGTAATGTAAAAACTAGTAATTTAAACACTATGACGTATAATTAAGTCTGCACTATATCTGACACCTTGTGAAAAGCTCTGTACTGACTTTACAGAACTTGCTGATGAAACTGGAAAGTGTTGATAAAAAAAACGGACAATTTACTAGCTACACTACTGAGACATTAGATAAAAGACACTGAGTGCATTGCCAACATCCAGGCAAGGTATGTATCAGCCAGAACAAGTAAACAGAAATCACACTTACTCAGCAAACGAGAAAATATTTACTGGACTTCAAAAAATGTGCAACATTCACATAGAGAAAAACCGCTCTCCTGAAATTCTTAGGAAGATCCACAGCCTTACAAAGGAATGCATGAATTTAAAACTTTAACATGTGCTAGTAAGTAACTACAAGATCCCATTTGGCCACCAAGTTGCTCTACGTGACACGTGTCAATCATGATTACAGGATCATAACTATAATTAATTTGTGACAAACACAACTGTTTCGTATAAAAGTATCTTTTTTTAATTTGAATTATTTCGTTATGAAAAATTAAAACATGCGGTTCAGAAAATTAAATTGTTAGCGAGATTACTCGTGAATTTCCGCACATTTCTTACTGACGGAAACTACCGACGTACCGATACAGAGCATATCTAATTAGAGGCATATTTTTGTCATGCCTAAATAGCAAAAGATGTCTGAATGGATTTACTAATGCAATCTGTCTTATCAGGCATCCTCCAATCGAAGGACTGGGTCATCCTTTCTGAAAGACAATGTAATAAACGTGTCTTTAAAGTTAAATATTGCCTCACCAGATAAAATAATGAGAAGCTCATTGGGCTTTAGATACTGTACAAAGTCAGCTTTCTCACGTGGTATTTCTTCTTGTCGTGTACCTGTCTTTCTTATCACACGTCTTGATATAAATGTCAGAATCAGTTTTAAACATTGGGCCCGCTTTAGAGAACAGTTTCCAATGCAAATGTTGATTTTAAACAAGACTCTCGGAGGAACTGACACTTAACTGGGTGATAAGGATTCCAAGGAATTAAAGAAAAGACAATTTCTTCCTTTTAACTTGAGAGCCCTAAAACCAGCTATGATATTCTTCATCGATAATAGGTTGTTCATATTAGATTTTGTGGATATATTGGATATCGGATCAGCACTATCCTCAGTTATGATAAAGTATACGTCATTAAAAGTTTTAGTGAAACCAGCATATCAGTAGAATCACCCATGGCGACAATAAGATTTTTTATGTAGATCGCGTGACAGTAACATTGAATGTACGAGATCCATCGTTTTCCTAGCTAACCAAATAGGTTTCGTTAAAAGTCTATCTCCGAAAACAAGTGTCGATATATTTTGTGTTCATATTGAAGGTCAATTTGCATTATTTTCATTTAGGACAAAAAGACACTATAAGAACTCTTCAAATGAAAACTCCATTGAAGAGAAGTGATACGATTTCCAACATTACACCGTGGTGCCATAGTAACCATTTTGGACGTGAGATCAACATGACCTTAATTTAGAACCAACAAGATATTTAGGGAGTCAAGTTTTCGAAAATCCATGTTGATATATCTTTCCGTTTTTCTGGAATAACATCAACATATTTTCAAGATGGCTGACATGGTGACGATATTGATAGCAGATGATTGCAGTTTCCTCTTAAGACGGAATAGATATCACGGTAAGTACAAACCCCACATTAATACGATCATTGATTTTTTGAGGAGTTGCGATACCAAGATCATCAAGAAAGCGGCATTGACAGCCATATTGGATGTGCGAGCGGCACCATAGTCCCATAGGAGCAACGCTACAGCATAAGAAATCTTATGGTGAAAATCTCATGTCGTTATGAATTTCTCTTCAGGAGGGGTAGCAATAATTACACTTTAAAGATGGATAATATTGCAGACGTATTGGATATTAGCTCGGCATTATTTTCGTTAAGAACCATCAGGATATCATTTGAAGCCTTTTAGTGAAAATTACATGTTGCTAATATCCTCCATTCAGGAAAGTAACGATAATAACATTTTAAGATGACTTCTGAAGCGGACATATTAGGAAACAGATCGGCTCCAAATTCAGTTAGAATCAATTAGACTCATTTGGAAGACTTCTGATAAAAACTCCATTTCAGTTTGACCATCCGGTCAGGACGAGTATCGACAACATGATCTTCAAGATGGCTGTTGGGGCTACATTAGACGTCAGATCTGCACCATATTTATTGAGCTCCAAGCAGACATCAGCAGAAGTTGGTTTTAGTGAGCATCCTATGTAGATATGGCCATTTGTTCAGGAAAAGTAACCATAACAAACTTTTCAAGATGTCTTCAATGGCAGCCATTTTGGATATCTTTATTTTCACTTTGGATAAACAAAACAAGGTTTCTCAGACTCAGACCACCCTGGGGAAATTTTCTATGACTCAAGTGCAGCGCCACTTTTGTTCTGTTATGATAACATGTGACGCCAATTATTTTGCAGGCTACAGGATAGGGTTTAAAATGTGGACAACGTGATTGAGACACTTGAACTTGACCATGGGATAAAAGTATATGAAAAGTTTCACGGCTGTCCTGCAACCTCCAAGTAGCTTTTGAGAGAGAGAGAGAGAGAGAGAGAGAGAGAGAGAGAGAGAGAGAGAGAGAGAGAGAGAGAGAGAGAGAGAGAGAGAGAGAGAGAGAGAGAGAGAGAGAGAGAGAGAGACCATAAGCTCTTCTTTTCTATGACCAGCAGAGTTAAATCCTAACCCACAGATGATCTTGTGTTGAAGTTTCTGGTCATGAGTTTTTCGTCCAAGTGCAATGGAGGAAAACTATTTGTTATGTAACAAGCTGCCCATATTACGTTCCCATAGTACCACGAGACCGCGCGCGCGCGTGTGTGTGTTTGTGTGTGTGTTAGATTTTTGACGATGCTTTAACAATATTTCAGTCATATCGCTACGATGTCTACAGTGTCACAGTTTATAGTGATGTCTAGCACAAGGGCATCATGCCACAGACATATGGCATGTTTTCTCACCCAGTAACATTATCCTGAAACCAGGCCGACTAGTTGTAACACTAACTTATTAATGCTGAGCGCCAAGTGAGGCATAAGTTAGTACCAATTTTTTACAAGTTTTTGGTATGATCCGGCCGGAATGCGAACCTGTGACCTCCCGCATTTGAGGCGGGCTCTCTAACCACTAGGCCACAGGAGCGGTCTGAAGATGGCATAGTACCAAACTACTAATACATATGTACATAATAGACGTACTGGATATGTAAAAATGTTTGTGTACGAACTAGCTATATACAACAAGTGTTAAAACACCGTCAATGAGTTCCCAAATCGGTAAACGTGAATTTTCTTCCCTTAAATAAAGCATGATCCAGGTTTATAATTTATCTTCAATTTTGTTCATAATTGTTCAGGAGTTTGCACATGATTCTGATAAGGGAAATGCCTAGCTTCTTTCCTCACCAAACATTTTGATACTTTTAAATGCGAATATTTTGACAATGTTCTTGGGAGAAAATTTAGTATATTGTGAAAACACTTTCTGTTGGTATACTAACAGTTTCCAAAGTAACTTATTTTGTTCTTTAGTAAAACCAAATTTTAAAATCTATGCATTTCTCTGGTAGCATCTGTTTAATAATCTGTATAATTCGTCATTTCTTTGGTAACATCTATTGCGTTAATCGGTATATTTCGTCATTTCTCACAGGTGTACTTATAAACTACACGTCAAAATATTTTAGGGAAAATTTTTTTGGTAATGTAACAAGTGCAACATACGCTAGCTCCGATTACTTCGATGTTTACGTGGAGTCTAATTGACAATCATCGCGTAAATTTTTTGCAGGTGGCCATCTGCATTGCCAGAACTGGAGAGCAGGCTATTCAGCTGAACACAGTTTCTGTTGAATGAAACCAAATCAATTAGAATCAATGGCAAATCTAACAATGTATGCACGTGTAAGGTATATTCAGCAGCATCAGACCGCGTTCCATAAAATTCGCAGAAGCTAAAATTACATCTCTTGGATTAGAGTATAATAGTTATGAAGAGGTTGTGTACACGCCTGTTGTAAACCAAACATTCAAACTCTGGGCAAACTCTGAACGTTGAGAAAACATACCGAAAGAGTTTCAAACAATATAACATTTATTACTGATATGATCTCCCTTACTTCTTATTATTTCAAATACAGCATTTACGACGACTAAAGCTGTTTGTAATTTTCCAGCCAAAAAATGTATTTTATAAAAGAATGACCCACCCTCGGAAGAAATGTTTAACAAGTGTACACACACATAGATAGATAGATAGATAGATAGATAGATAGATAGATAGATAGATAGATAGATAGATAGATAGATAGATAGATAGATAGATAGATAGATAGATAGATGCATGCATGCATGCATGCATGCATGCATGCATACATACATACATACATACATACATACATACATACATACATACATACATACATACATACATACATACATACATACATACATACATACATACATACATACATACATACATACATACATACATAGATAGATAGATAGATAGATAGATAGATAGATAGATAGATAGATAGATAGATAGATAGATAGATAGATAGATAGATAGATAGATAGATAGATAGATAGATAGATAGATAGATAGATTCACTCCTGGTACATGGTCTTATCTAATTTGTGTAGCTTTCATTCACTGCTGTAAGTTTGTAAATGGATGGATGGATGGATGGATGGATGGATGGATGGATGGATGGATGGATGGATGGACGGACGGTCAGACAGACAGATAGATAGATAGATAGATAGATAGATAGATAGATAGATAGATAGATAGATAGATAGATAGATAGATAGATAGATAGATAGATAGATAGATCAGACAGATAGATAGATAGATAGATAGATAGATTCACTCCTGGTACATGGTCTTATCTAATTTGTGTAGCTTTCAGTCACTGCTGAAAGTTTGTAAATTATACATAATATCTTTAGTTAAGATTTTTTTGTGACCTGAGTTTGTTAAGATCGAGAGTTTGCATTAGATCTATAAACAGACGTTAACATATTTGCTGACAATTATGATGTTTACATATATGTTGACAATTATTAATAATAATCTTAGTAATAATTTAATGGCGCATTTGGGTTAATTTCTCATTGGCTGATAGGGTTTCGACGTTTCTAGAAATAATTCAGCAACTTGCCATTGGTTGGGCTGTGTCACATGAATTGGCCAATTGGAGGCAGCATGAGTAGGAAGATCTGTCAGGTGACATTTTGTCGCAATAAAAGGTTCATATAAGGAAAAAGTCCTTATCAATCTGATTTATTTCGATTTTTAGAGTCTTTCTTTTTTCTTGTGCTCATGCTGAATGTCTGCAGACGTGCCTTATGTTGTATTTATATACTGTTCGCGAGGAAAAGCATTTGTTTGGAGTGTTCAGTACAAATAGTTAATGCTTAATATCTGGACCGGAATATTATTGTAAAAATGTTGTGAATTATTCGAAAGAGTTCCATTTGATAACATCTGGATTCTTGGCCAGTCCAAATACGCCCCACCCACCCCACCCCTACAACATCGCATCCATGAAATTCAAAGTGGTGACGGGACGTTAGGAAGCAGAGTTCTGTTATTCCACATGGATTTACAAACTGTCAAACATCAGCCCGGCAATATTCTGTATCTACTGACGAAATGCCCTTTCAACGAGCTGTAAATCAAGAGCCGTCAGAAATGTCAGTGTTCATGCTTTTAACGAAGATAGAAGGTCAGACCAAAACCTTTCACCAGTTATCATAGGTTTTGGGACTGATGTATCGGAAAGATGCTTGGTCTACATGAATGACAGGGCTACACAGCTATCAATCGTTTAACTGTCATTAATTTTGCTTTTGAAAATTCATCAAAGAAATAAATGGAAAATGTCGATATAGAGTCTGACTTTCCGTTATCAATAATAATACTCTCTTACCCCACCCCTTCCCCGCTAAATAACCCCTCCCACATAAAATGATGATAATTTTAGGCATTATTTCTGTGAGAAAATCAGGCTGAAATTTGATTATTGCAACATTTCCGTAATGCCGAATCATACAGTCTCAAACTTTTAAACCTTCGCAGAAAATGTATCCAGTTTTATCTCCAGCCATTAGATCAAACATTTGCCTTCGATAGCCTCTAATATAAATCAAGAGTTGTTGCTCAGATACTGTGTATACCATGAGAAATACTTGCATATGAAAGTACAGTATTAGTGAATCTGCATCCAGAATTACTTTATGCGGAAAACTTGGTTGTATGTAATAACTCGATATTGTAGAATTCGAAACACTCTTTTATACAAACTCATTTTTTTAGAATCAGTACTCACGTTAATTTATAATATACTCGAATTTTTTAATCGTGCTTTTTTTAACTCGATATACTTGCCTGCTTTAATCGATACTAACTTGATCTTAACTCATGCTCGTTTTTGTGTGTTCAGTACATGCCTTCTTAAGTCAAAGCTAGCTTTTCTTAAGTCGATACCTGCTATTGTGCATTCGAGATTCGCTTTTCGATACTCAATATTCGCTTTCCTAAATTCGATACACATGTTCATGTATTCGATTCTCGCTTGCTCAGTTCAAGACAAGCTTTTCTGAGATCGATATTGGCATTTTTTAAATTAGATACTCGCTTTTGTTTACACAAGATCCATTTATGTGAGATTGTTCTTCCATTGTCTTTACCACAGTCGCTTTTGGTAAAATGGCCACCATATGTAATGTTATAGTTTTTGTCCATAACAAGACAGCGGATGTTTTTGTTTTAGTACATACACATATAGTTCGAAACCAATATATTTCACACACACACACACACACACACACACACACACACACACACACACACACACACACTGTAAATACTGCAAAGTATCATAGCCATTCTATAATTAAGTTCAACAGTCTATTAGTGCGATTAACATAAGTGCATTTTGATTTACGATGAGACGTACTCTATGCAAGGTCAAACTAGTGCTGCTCATTACAGACACAGTAGAAAACCGCATATTGTTTGAATAAATTCAGATAGCATTTGGTTGCTAAGGAATGTTTGGGTTAGGGATATTTCGGATGTTTTCATTCCGTTCATTAACAATATCTCTAATGCATTATCCCTAATTATGCAAAGTGTCATTTCTAATCAATGCTGATGGAGTGCGGAGCAAACAAACCTTTTAATCGGCGCACATATGGGGTCCAAATGAACGCTTTGTCAATTGAAATAAGTACGTTTTAACCTAACTTCAAAGAAATGTTGATTGGGTGAGTGGTTTATTTAATGATTGGCTCATATATGGACTAATGAACGATTGATTTACTAGCTGAAACTCTTATCTGAATGCCGAAGGACAAACAAAAATCCATGAAACTTTTTAATCTCTTATTTTCCCTCTGCCAGTTGACTATCCCATTTTAGTCATTATTTTTACGTTAGTTTTTACAGCACATCAACTTGATTATGACTCTATAGTACGGTTTACAAATTCAATAATAAAATCATATATTCCAGTAATCATAAAGTTAAAACCGCGAGCCGTTAATCATTATGATACAGGCAAAGAAGGACACTGTAACGGAATACGTTGTGGTAGCTTGTAGCCTAATCTGATAACATAGATTGCTTGCTTGTGTCTTTCTTAAACCTTGTAATGGAAAGGTGTTCATATGGTCGTTATCGGAAATTAAGGAGGACTCTATGTTTATTTGCAAGATACGGGTCCGTTTAAACGACATGGTGCTAAATATGGCTTCAGTCACAATACGATGTTTAGTATCCTTGGAATATATTCTGAGAATTAGCATTATAATATTCGAGTGAACTAGATCTACCTTCCTCTGTGATATGCACTGAGATTTGTAACCTGAAGACTTGTGTACATTTATTTACCTAGGTGGCTAAATGCTTTTTATTTTTTGCTAAATGCTCGGCGTGCCGGACTCGAAACTTAAAGGGTGCTGGTTGAATCTGACCCTCTGACCAGCCTGGTTCGGCTATCATTGTGTCCCATGGAAAGGCGCTTCACTTCAATTGACTCTGTACTAAATAACTGTTATGTGTTTCTGTTCGGTAAAAAAGCTAGTTAATTTCTAATTAAATTCATATCAGCGCTACAGCAAGGACATTTTGTGAATGATATATTAGCAATAAGAGAGCGACGTCAAGAGATGTGAATGACAGTTATATCTGTATTAGATATAGACGGATACAATACATATTTATTTATTCCACTGCTGATGCCGTACGATTCGGGATCTTCAAAGTACGAGCACTACAACTGGATCATAGCCATGATTTTCTCCCGCCTTACGCGTTGTTGTTGTTGGGTTTAACGCCATTTTTCAGCACACTATAGGCTATTCATGGCGGCCAGTATTAATGGTGGAGGAAGAAACCGGGAAATTACTGGAAAGAACCACCGACCCACGAGAAGCTACTGGCAAGCTTTCTCACATATCCACATTTGCCGAATCCTAGACTCGAACCCACGCAGACAGAGGTGATATGGCAGTGATCCGTAACGGACAGCGCTTTAGACAACTCGGCCACTAGGGGCTCCGCCTTACGCGTTGTATTACACCATTAAAAATACAGATCTGTTCCATTTCATTGTTTGTGCAAAAGGATTGCATCTAATAAAAATCATTTTCTTTTAAGTATGCCACGAAATCATTTCTTGAAGCGGTTTTGAGTTCTGTTTAGAGGACACAAACGTACTCTTGTTTTCAAGCGAAAACAATCGAGTTTCAATGAAATGGGCGTATTTACTAATTCTTAACGAATGAATTTTTGTTTCACATTTATATTTGTTCATTTTACCTGAAAACAAAAGGTTTTTAAAAAAGTATTTTGTATTTACTCGTGAAAGCTTCTTTAAAAGATGTTGACTGTTTTAAATCGCTTGTTTCTGAGACACATATAGGTAGAGAAGAATGACCTATCCCTTTGATAATTTATAGTGTATAAAACATAAAGATGTGATGGCATATGCATGCATTATACATCCTGGGTGTGCATGGATTATACATGCTGGGTGTGCATGGATTGCTTTCTCAAGACCAATCAAGCAAGACGCATGCACACCAGTCTACCTATTTTGTTTCCAGACCATGCAAACAGAACTCTTGGACACTACCAATTTTGTGACTAAACCATGCAAGCAGAAGACGTGGATAAATGTCAAAACATTTTGTGACCAGACCATATAAGCAAGAGGCAGGGATACCAGTCTACCTATTTTGTGACAAGACAAAACAAGTCAGAGGCATGGATTCCAGTCTACCTATTTTGAGACCAGACGATGCAAGCAAGACGCATGCATACTAGTCTACCTGTTTTGTGACTGAAATAGGCCTTAATGAATATTTCATTGAAAAATCAAACCTACTGGTAACACTTGTAAAACTATGCTTCTCTGCCATTTTTTAAGTATCTATGAGAGAGAATCTGCTTCTCTGCCATCTTTTCAAGTATCCATGAGACAGTGAATCATAAACAAAAAGTGAAATCTATCTGTCAAATCAAAAGGCCATAGCGCACTTTTGCACGTTAAGAGTTAGTCGCATGCTTCAGGTAATCTTCTTTACCATAATCAAAAGCTAGGAGACAATTAGTATACGATTACAGGTTCTGGAACTAAAGGCTTTACAGAACAATCACAACAAAGAGTTTCCACTGACATTTCCCTAGAATGGCCTTGCCATATTATTTGTGTGTGACATAGGGTGGTCCAGAATCCATTTGCTTAGTAGCATGTGTATTTTAATTACCATAAATTTCCCGTTTGTCACATGCTATTAATGTCATGTATGCCATTTTCGTCTGCAAAGATGAAAGGAAAATAGGAATTGGCTCTATAATTATGTACAGGGGTGGACCATAGCGTGCGAACGACACTATGATCTTTTTATGCAGGTATCATTCGTGACTAAATCAAATACCAGTGGTTTTACTTACTCTAAAATTCTATTTATTGCACGGTATTTAAAATAATTGCTCATTAAATCTTGTTTCTGTAACACCTAATCCCATATTATACTTTCCTCAAATGCCTTGGTACAGACACACACCTGTGATCACCTGACCTGAACATTACTAATCAGACCTTGTCAGAAATTGAAAATTACGACAGTACTACCTACCTGTAGTCCTCTATGTACAACAAGTGATGACGGAGAGTAGAGATATGGGCGATTTAAATCAGCGATGAAGTCAGTAGTCATGCTTTGGGGACCAAACGGAAATAATTTTACCTTAGCAAAATTTAAATATTGAATTCCAGTATCAGCTTTACTGACTAGATGAAAATGTCTCTTGAGCACCACATGACAAAAAAACTGTTAATTTTTGTTTGTTATTTTGTTACATAGAAATTCACACTGCATGTTCTTGAGGAACGTCTTCATCAATTGTATTTCCCATTTTCTGTAGCCGGGTGTACATTAGCTAAATTGCGAAAATCTGTTCGAGTATAGTCATTTCCCATTGGAAAAAGAGGAGGACGTTCCAAATGAAGGCGTGAAAAGCTATTCTATATAATCCGAACATTAACTTCAATAGAAATTGTAAAATATCATATCAACATAGCATCCAGTTAGTAGCATTTTCTGATCAATAAGATCCTTGCTCTTTTTAAAGCCATTATACAATATATAAATATTTAATGTTTAATATTCCGCAACAAATATCTATTACGGCCGCATTATTGACGAGCCAAAATCAATTGTTTTACCCTTTTTTTTACATTTTGGTTCTAATGTTTCGCCTGCCTCTTGATGCATTTAATGCTAGAAGCTCTTCGTCATACGTCTACGTTATGACAGTTACGTCACGGACCATTCCGTTTCCTGTAATACACGATCTGCGTTACAATATGTTTAGGTCTACACTACCTAGTACGGTCCAAATAATACTAAAGTCATTATGTTTGCTTTGTAAAGATAAAATTAATCAACACAGTGGTTAGAGCGTCCTCCACTGGGGCGAGATGTCGCGGGTAGGAACCGCTGCTGAGTCATACCAAAGATTTATAAAAATGGTAGAATGCCTAGCTAGGCGCTCAGTATTAAGAGGTTAGTGTTAGGAGTAGGAGGTCTGGTGTCAGGATAATGCGACTGGATGGGACATGATGCTACATGTCTGAAGCATGATGACCCTGTGCTAAATATCAATATGAACTGCCACACAACAGACATCGTTGATATATGACTGAAGAATTGCTAAAACTAGACGAAAAGATGACAATGAAAAATATGACGCAAAAGACCGTATCATCTTATATTACAGGTGTATTCTCTCATATATTTGATCTGACGGAGAGGTATTGGAGTTCTTAAAACATGATTACTCTGTTGTTCACTGTCACCATAAGGTGAGCTACGGAAGTTGAGAAAGCAAAGCGTTAGAATCCTATTTGAAGGATGACGATGCCCACCCTAGCCAACCTTTATCAATGCCCACCCTGGCCAACAATTAACAATGAACACCCTGGTCAACCTTTATCAATACCCACCCTGGCCAACCATTATCAATGACCACCCTGGCCAACCATTATCAATGCCCACCCTGGCCAACCTTGATCAATGCATACCCTGGCCACCATTAACAATGCCCACCCTGGCCAACCATTATCAATGCCCACCCTGGCCAACCTTGATCAATGCCCATCCTGGCCAACATTAACAATGCCCACCCTGGCCAACCATTATCAATTCCCACCCTGGCCAACCATTAACAATGCCCATCCTGGCCAACCATAATCAATGGAACTGATAAAAACATAATTACCTTTTATTTACTTTGGACCACTCATGTCAATGGAAAATAAGGGAAAAAGATCTACGAAGGGGGAAAAATATCCTTTTGATTACTTAGGATCACCATGATAATTATCGAGTATTGGGCCAACATCAGTGGGAACCAAGAGAATTATGGAGTATTGGGCCAACATCAGTGGGAACCATGAGAATTAAGGAAAATTGGGCCAACATCAGTGGGAACCATGAGAATTAAGGAAAATTGGGCCAACATCAGTGGGAACCAAGAGGGGGGAGTTGAGTTGTGATAATTAAGAGTCTTGGAATTCAATATTTTAAGCTTTTTAAAGTTTACATCGCTAAACTTAGTCGATTCAGTGGAAGCTGGTTTTATAGTTACATATTGTAGATAAAAATGCAGTGCAAATAAGCTTACGAATAAGCATTATTATGGCTTGAGGTGTGAACAAGACGTAAGTGTACAGCTTATTTTTGTTTTCTGTTTAACAAGTTATCAATTACTGCACAATATATCTTTATGTATCAATGTCTTTAATACTGGTCTACATCTCTTTTATATTTTACTGGGAAAAAAGATAGGTAGCAACAATGCCACATCAAGATTGAGTTTTATTTTTTTATAATTTATTTTGTATACAAGTCTACCTCAAGCCACCCAAAGATCTTGAAAATTAAATAATTTTCAAGGACTCGATCAACCAATATGATTAAAATCAGATCTCCACTGTTATACAGGAAGAGCTGACAGCGACCGCTTAGGGATCATGTTCTGGTAAACGATGTAATTACCATAATGCTAATTTTATCAAACCAATCAGATGACGTCTTACATCTTCGCGTTTTAAGACTTAGCAGTATGGTTGAAGAATATGAGTGTGTACCGAACGATCTGATCCACATTCAACATTTTGAAAGCTACATCTCCATTGGCTTATTCAAAGGTCACCAGAACATGATCATAAAGCGGTCGTCGTCAGATCTTCAAGAAGGACAGCGGATATCTGTTTCTATTCAGATTGTCGATAAACAGGTGTGCAAATTAAATAGATCCCCAATTGTTTTAATTTGCTTCTTCCTGGTTGTCTTGCTCACTCTATAGTTGTCTGCTGGATCCGCATCAATCAAAGGTCAAGGTTATATTGACTGTTTGATGCACCTTGCCTTGCTATGAAACTGAAATAGAGTGAATTTAAAGGACAAAATCTACAGCATTCTAAGTCTTTTTGTTTTGCAATATGGTAAATTGTTACATCTGAACGTATAAAATTTGTATTATGTACATAGGTAATCTCAGGGTGTTGTCAATAAAAAATAAATGGTCAATACTGTGCACGTGTTCGGCACGGGTGGACTGGTGTCCCGATTACGTCAACGCAAATTTAATTTTATTTAAAACTTGTCCTTTGCTCTTTTTTAATTTACTATGTAACACACATCAGTGATTATTCTTTAAATGGATCTTGTTTGTCAACTAATTTAGTAAAATAAACAAAATTTTAGCCAATGCTATTGGATTATTGACAAGAAGGACTTTAAAACGGATTTTGCTGACAATCTTCCGTCGATTCGTGATACGTAAAAAATTGACTTTTAGGACCAGTCAATGAGTAGCAAATAGACTGTATTACATGACCACGTTTAAAATAGAATGTGAAATAAAAAAGTAAAACTTATTGCAGAAAAGTAGACATATTTATGAAACTAATAGATAACTTCTGTGGCCTACTAAGTTGTTGGAGAGTCCACCTCGCATGTGGAAAGTCGCGGGTTCGAACCACGAAAGTGTCATACCTAAGACTTTTAAAAATGTTACAAGTAGCGGTCTGGCTTAGCGCTTAGCAATAAGAGGCTAGTATTTGGACTGGACGGCCTGATGTCAGGATAATGTGCCTGAGTGGGACATGATGCTACATGTCTTCAGCATGATGCCCCAGTCATACACCTTACTATTAATTCCCATAGATTGTTATAGCTACATTACCATCCTTAAATCAATCTCTCTCTCACTCTATTTCACACACACACACACACACACACACACACACACACACACACACATGCTTCTTAGCTTGTTGTCCGTACAAATTTCTCATATCTTAGCTTATTTTTCCTACCCGACTCAATAATTTCTTATAAATACTAGAAGTACATCTCTCAAAATAAACACGTTTTTGTTATGCACGATATGCTTCCAAGCTAGAAGTCTTTCAAAGCCTTAAATTCGACATCAGTTCAAAATGCACACACAAACACACGTATGTTTGTATGTATGTATGTATGTATGTATGATGTATGCATACATTCGGAGGATCCTCGGTCTTTTCCGTCAGATTGCGCAAAACATCCTCAGATATTTTTCGCTACCGTTGAGAACAATATTCTGAACTACTTTCGGTCAAATGGAACAATATAGATGCAGAAGGAGACAAAATCGCAATTGGAATATCCTCGGCTTTTGTGTGGTAACATGGTCGGTGTACTTTGCCAAAGACGATTCATCAAACACATCACACTGATATGCATTCCTACAAAATTTCAAACTTATTCACAATTTGACAGAAATAGCCGAGTAATGTTCTGATCGGTCTTGCATAGAACAAATCGCATAGATGAGATGGGATAGTGCCGATAGCGTATATGTAAGACCTACATACCAGACTCGTGAATAATTTTTTGAAGGGTGAACCGTGAGAAGTAAGCAATACCCTGTCATTGGCTACGCACGAGGCAGAAGCTTTATTCTTCTTCTTTGTATTATTACTATTATTTATGAAAACAAAATTATGTGAACTGAATTAAGAAAATTTATCATGCTGTATCATCTTTTGAACTTTCGAGAAATTGTGATTTATATAAAATATTTTGACTCGATATTTGAAGGATTTTATTTTTTTGCCCCATATCTTATTATATATACATATTACATAATTTTAACATCTTTGCCCTACATCTTTTATGTTGTAGTATAAAATGTTAACATTTACTTTTTTGTACATTATTGTACAACTTTACTTTAAAATGACAGCATATAGCCACGTTTTTACTGAAGTATCTTGGGTCATTCACACACACACACACACACACACACACACACACACACACACACACACACACACACATGATCTGCATCGGTGAAGCATATCTTAACAGTCTTCACATCACACACGAAAAGTCCATCCTTCACTAATATTCTAACATAGCTTTCAGAAAAGAAACAAGGAACTTTTGAGAAAATTTCGCTAAAATCTACAATTTGCCAATAGTTTGCATGCTTTCTGAGAATCTGTATTACTGGAAACCTAGGATTAGTCTAATATAACTAATTTACACGTTCTCAATATTGGACTCGCACATTTTTATTTGCACATTTCTTTTATTTTAAGTAATTTGTCTCATAAATGTATTGCTGTTTTTACAGATTCGATTATTTCAATTATTTCAATATATATATTGTCTTTATGAAGTAATGCACTAACCCCTTATAATAACCTCGTCATTATTAGATTAAAAAAATGCCAGCAATTTCCGTTATTGTATATAGATTAAAGGTTCTTAGACCGACTGTCTGGACAATTGGGACGCAATATAATGTTTCTATACATGTGATGAACTGTGACTCCTACAAGAGTTAAATATTGAGGTGTGTGTGTGTGTGTGTGTGTGTGTCGGAGGGGGGGGATCACCCACATGCCTGGTATGTAAACATCCTCATTACTGTGTAAGGAACGACAAAAAATAACCCATGTCAATCACGAACCAAACAAAAACGTCTAGTCTAATACATTCTCACAAAAAAAAAAAAATGCCGCAATTAACTCCAGCGCTATCTTGCCACTGCGTGGCCTTCCATTATACAGTCGTATTGTTCATGTACAAAAATTTAGTATGTTATCGTCTGCATCTCGTTTCCGACATTATTTTCATAAAGCATGGCAATAAAAAAGAAACTTACCTATAAAAGTAAAAAAAAATTAATTCATTCTCCAAAGTATTTGGACTATATTATGATGGCCATCGTGCACAAAATGCAAAATTTAAAATCTTTTATAACTGTAATAAAGGAGGTACTGCACATAATGCCCAGATAAAAAGTTCTGCAGCTTATAAACGTCAATACCTTGAGTTAGTCCAATTCTACCCCAAATAATAATTCCAATTATAATTAAGAGATCTCCTTTACAATCTTTTGTATCGCTGTTCTGTTTCCCTTAGCCTTTTTATTTTCTCGTGTCATGAAATGTTTAAGAAAATGAATGTGAAAACGAGTAATACAAGAAGAAAAACGCTTTCGAGAGCGGGTAATGGAACGACAAAACATTAAAAATAACTGACAAATATTTTTTTTTTATTAAAAAAATGCACATATAGGCAATCTTTACACGCAATGAAAATCTTTTGTTACGAGAGGTTTTCTATAAATAGAAAGAGAGGTAATACGTCACACACACACACACACACACATATATATATATATATATATATATATATATATATATATATATATATATATATATATATATATATATATATATATATATATATATATAGTGGTCAACTTGGTTGTGGTTATGATGAGGATGTTGTTGGAATGATGATAATTAAGGAGATGATAATGATGAGGACGACACTGGTGATTGTGGATAGGAAAAACGAAACAAATGGAGACCATGGTGTTAGTGTTTCTGATGGCGATGACTGATGATGATGTAGGTGGCAGTTGTTCTGATGGGTTTTGGTGTTGGTGATGATGTAAAATATGAGAGATATGATGAGAATGATATTATCTGAACCTTTCATATTTTAAACAGTAATAAAGGATAGAACTTAGTGTGTATTGAATGATTGACTTCAGTTATCGTGAGATCTCGTTGGTTAAAACATCCATATTAACAGCAAAAGCATAATTATTCTGTATGGTTCTCGCAAGGGTGGGGTATCTTTTTATTGTTTGATACCCTAGCTCTTATACAAACACAAACATATCTCAGCAAATCATATCAAGAACTTCCATTAAAGTACAAATGTCGAAGAACAAAATAAAGTGAATAAGGTCTAATAAATTCAACTTACCTTGAACCTTCCTTGAACAAGCATAGTAAATCCAGAGTCGAAACTCGGTAACGAGTAAGATTCCTTCCCACTTAGGTTCTACACTTTCTCCTGAAATAGCGAACAAGAAACGCTGAGACTGCATGACGCTCTGCGGAAAGAGGGTGAATGTATTCGACTCTCAGAAAGCAATTTATGCACGGATAAATGAGCCATTCGTGCAAAAATTCATAGCATTAAAGGTATCTAAGAATAAAATGTAATAAGAACCAACCTCGGTGTATTCCGAAGCTTTATCCGTATAGTATGTTTCATTCTGCTAAGGAATCGGGAAAACAGAAAACAAAACCAGATACATTTTCAAACCGTTGATAGTATTTCGAAAACGCAAAGGCAGAAGCAGCAGTATTCTGTAATATAAATAAATGGAAAAAAAAAACAACTTATATTAAGAGGTGCTGAAAAAAAGGTTTGCTAAGTATCATATTGTAAGAGCGAACGTCGACGCTAACAATAATTATGTGATAGTCAAGTTGACATCGACACTTGCCCTAATAATAACAGCCATATGATAGAAATATTAACACTAAACACTAACCATGTAATTGTCAAGTTAACCCTGATCAGCTAAGCAGTTAAACTTTTCTCTTTAAAAATGAAGTAATTTTTTAATTGAAATTATTTATGTTTCATTTAAACAGTGATTGAAATATGTAATTGGTGATAAGTGAGGCTGCGATAGCTCAATCAAGATTTATTTAAAAAAATTTCCTATGCCCATTCTGTTGCCATGAACGACTACATTACACCAAGATCTGAGTCGACTAGAGCAGTGGTCCCCAACCCTCGGTACCGGTCCGTGGATCAAATGGTACCGGGCCGCCCAAGGTACATTAAATTATTTCCATTTTATTTTCTGTTTTGTATTTCTCTTGGGTTTATATTCACTTTATATTCATACATATTTATATGTATTTATATTCATTTTTGGTGTAACTGTATTTTGTTTTGAAGGCATGTTTAAATACAATTAAATTAAAATTATTAAATCAAACCAATCAAAATATATACAATCAACGTCCCTCCCCCTTCAGCGGGCAGCGGTAAAATGATCAAACTTTGACCGGTCCGCGGCGACTAAAAGGTTGGGGACCACTGGTCTAGAGCGCTTTTGTACAAGTTAGAAGTACTTATAATACAATAGTCTTAAAATAGATGTTTCAAGATTTTTTTCTGTTTCTTTCCGTGCAACGAAAACTCTGATTCATGCTAGCAGGCATAGCCAGAAAAAGATCATTCTTTACTCATTCTAATTTTATTCACAACAAAGATTGTGCCCAGCTGAGTGGGTTGTTTGGCGCACAATATATTAGTTCTGTCGTTTAGATAACTGGGCAAGATCCGCACGTGGCGAAAACCAGTACGGCAAGTAACTGGTAAAATGCTGGTACGTGCTTTTCCAAGCAATGAACTTCGGCTCTAAAACTGACCGGATTTAGTCAGGTTGTCAAAGTAACAACCTTGAACTTTGTATGCATGTTTGCCTATTTTAATCGAGAAACATGAGCTAAATGATTGCAAATGTTTAGATTGGAGGTTGAATTGGCGAATGAATGCAGTTGGCGTTTTTGTTTTCTTGTTTACCTTTGGGGGTTGTTGGGGCTTTTTGTAGGGGAGTGGGGTATTTTTAACATAGGGATAACTTTTTATCCCTCATATGAACAAGGCAAAGTCCAGGTAGCTGGTTCAGCTTGTGTACTATATACCGACCTGACAATCTAATGTGTGTGCTGATTTGAATGATTGGTTGGTTGTAATAGCTCTTTTAAAACATTATTGACTACAGAATATATTTGTATAAGAAATTGAAGCCAAATGCCTTTTCTAAGGACGGAATGAAATAGGTGATACAGCTGGCATAAATTATTATTCAACCCGATACCATATGACTATCATGCAATAAGCCGAGCTCACGTGACTTTGGCGACTCTTCATAATAAGGAGACAAATGTGAGGACTCGATGTAATATCGCAAGACTTTATGGCGTTATTTTGTCTGAGAGAGAGAGAGAGAGAGAGAGAGAGAGAGAGAGAGAGAGAGAGAGAGAGAGAGAGAGAGAGAGAGAGAGAGAGAGAGAGAGAGAGAGAGAGAGAGAGAAGGCTGGCAGTCGAAATTTTATCTGAGACATTATACTCTTTATATATCACAATATCACAAACATATTTCTATTTTAATTTTCTTGAAAAAAGTGAATGATAATACATACGGAATCTACTCCCAAACACGAGCTAGGTAGGGCTAATTCAAACTAATTATACTGATATACTTAAGAAGAAGAAAGAAATTCTAACTTTAGGATATAAGGCTTTCCCATCAAACAGTTTAAACTGGACATTTTATTCGATCAGAGTCGCTGGGGTTCTTAAAAATAATTTGTAATTAGTTGATTTGTGGTTAAAAAAAATTCATTATATGCACTACCGCTCTTTTTCAAAATGGGAAAACAACTGTAATTGTATTAATTCGCTTCAATAAGAAACAGTTCTGGCAACTTATCTGGCAAACTTGGCTCGAAATTTTAACAAGAATGGTTCACATCCATGGAATTTAATCTTAGCTTTGGAACAGAAATGCTTACGATATTGGACCGAAAAAAAAATGTATGTAGGACGCCGTGGCCTTGTCATGCAAAGAATATCATTATATTTATTATTTAAAACGGCCAGAATCAGGTGATGTTTGAGTATTTATAGATCGTGTTACATAGGCTTCAGTAGGATGAAATGCCATGGTATTTATAGATTGCGTTACATAGGCTTCAGGTGAAGGAAATGCCATGGTATTTATAGATTGCGTTACATAGGCTTCAGGTGAAAGAAATGCCATGATATTTATAGATTGCGTTACATAGGCTTCAGGTGAAGGAAATGCCATGATATTTATAGATTGCGTTCCATAGGCTTCAGGTGAAGGAAATGCCATGATATTTATAGATTGCGTTACATAGGCTTCAGGTGAAGGAAATGCCATGATATTTATAGATTGCGTTACATAGGCTTCAGGTGAAGGAAATGCCATGGTATTTATAGATTGCGTTACATAGGCTTCAGGTGAAGGAAATGCTATGGTATTTATAGATTGTGTTACAAAAGCTTAAAATTGATAAAGAGACATTCATATCATCAAAAATAGTCCAGAAATTAGTGATTCGTTCTACGTTAAAACGCTCCAGGATTTTGAAGCATCCTCAGACGACAAATGAGTTTTGATATGGAAAAAAAGTTTAATGAATTGGTTGAGAGGTTGACGGAGAAAATGATAGTATTTTTCTCCACGTAAAAACTTTGGGAGGAATACTGGCAGAATACCATCTTTAATATTGCTGATTCAAATTAAATCGAACGTAATGTTTAATGTAATGTGTTTGGAGAACATACTGGTCCGTGTAATTTATTTGGAGAACGTGATGATCCTTGCGGTTTATTTGGAGAATTACGGCAGAGGAAAGTATTGGTTTTGGTAAAATGATCATCCAAAAAGAAGGACTATATTGGACCGATGAACAAAAGAAAATCAATAAATTACACCAAAAGAGAAGGGTGAGAGTGGGATTACATAAATAATACAACAATTACCATACATTACTCGCGGTGACAACATATTTTCGTTGCTGTGTTACATACGTTCAACTTTGATGAGCAATTGAAGAACTATTGATTTCGATTGTTGTCTTTAAATCGTTTTGCTACACAAAGCGCTATGCATTCAGATCTTTACATTTCCGAAATGGCGTGATATTTTTCTTAATATTGTCCGAGCTCTTAAGTACTCAAAAACATAACAAATATAACAATATGCAATATCTGTGACATTATTCTTTAGGAGAGCCTCTGTCTGCTAAAGAGTTATATTCTATTTTGGCATTGTTTTTAGATAGAATTTGCCATTGTCTGAACCGGATCTTTGAGTGGAAATATGTGTTAATATAATACAATTATAAGTAGAGGTCCATCCTGCTTTGTGTTTGATAAGACAATTATGAATGTTAGTAGTTCCGTTAAAAAGATGAAATACCTAACTTGAATGGATATAATGACATTCAAGAACAAATTGCGATAACACCGGTAGGAGCCAATTCATCACTGAGATGCTATCATGTCCGTCGACACCTGCTACAAACGAAATCTTTAATTCATCTAATGTCAGTCAAATAGTTTGTCGGATATATGACGACAAAATAGCTCTTACTGTGCGATGTTACCTTTATCATGTATCATGCCCTGTCAGAATAATGGCTGTTACGGTGCGATTCTTTATCTTAGGTGGCAGGGACCAGTTTCGTAAATTGGCCCCTGGCAAATTTTTAATTTAAGGCTATGGTTTGATTTTTTTTTTCAGCTATTATTGTTTACTAATTAAAGATATGTATATATTTGTGAAGTATGTGTTTCGGGCTTGTGATGTTGAAATTGATGTCAGGCATGTACACCTTCATAGTTACTATGCAGTATGTTGATAGTGAAATACCAATAATCGGGTAGGAAGAGCTAACCTCCCTTAGCAGTAAACTCATGGGTTTGGGGCAAGTAGTATATCTAAACAAATAGCTTTGATGACAACTATTTTCAATTGCACTAGCCTGTTTAGTACACACTGTGTTGCAGAATTGTCATATAGGAAAAGGGCTTGTGCTTGCACTGTGAGCATCACATGGAGTCAAAAAAGAGCTTCGGACATGAAAATTACAGGTAAAAATATTGGGCTGGGGTGCATAAACTTCTGCTATGAGCTGCCATTGACTTCTATGGTTAAGTGGACAATATTTCTATGCTTATTAACCCCCCCCCCCGTGTATTTGATTTTTTATGCTAGTCGCTGATTGCGGCATTAAACATAAAAACGTGCCCCTGCCTCCATACGGGTATCATGTCCATTCATAAAAATGGCCGCTACGGTGCGATAGTTTCATTTATCATGTAAGTATCATGTTCTTTAAGGTGGCGCTCACCAGTTATTATGTACTTTTGAGAGAGTGATGTATGTAAGGTGAAGTTGCTTGCATTTTAAACATGCACAGTGGAGAGAATGTTGGCATACCTATATACTACTTTCATGTAATGTGGATGAAATTTATTTGGATATTGTACTTTTGGAAATTTTAAATGATCTTAGGACACTGCTAACTAAAATGACTGCTCCCTTGTGCTCCAAAAATCAACCTAAATTTGTCTAAAGTACACTATTCTTGGCAGCTATTAAAATATGGAAAATGAATTTTGCCAAACTAGATAATACCAGCTTCTAAAAGTGCAATGACTGATTTACCAAATACATAAAATGTAAAAAAAAGTTATCGGCTCTATTTTTACAATTTACCTCTGAAGTTCGAGAAGTGAAAATGAGCAAGTAGAGCTAGCACTTTTTTGAAAGATGCACATCTGGAGTAAGGCCAAGCTGTATACTTTCTAACCCATATTACACCCATCAATCATACATCAAAATAAAGGGAATTAAAGGTTCTTTGAACAACACCTAAGATATACAAAGTCTCTTTTAAATAACCAGTATAACTAGTGAGGAAACATGGGGAAACTCTTTGTCTTTAAAATTTTAACCCTATGCTAAATACGAAACTGTAGAGCGCCACCTTAAAAACAATTATAAACATTTATGCAATTATTTTTCTTATTTTCATATTATTATGTATGATGTTCTGAGTAAAATGGTACATTAACAATGATTTTATTCATGAAAATAAGCTAATTATGCTTATTTTTGCTCTAGCATACATAATTTGCTATGAGGCATGTTTAGGCGAGTAGTGACCTTCATTATGTGGAAATTAGAAGTCTTAGAATATAGGAATAAAGTCAACTTAAATTGAAAAATGTTGCATTAAATAAAAGAAATACATAGTGAAAATGTTTTATTTCATTTATTTGCAATGAAATTAAAAAATAAATGATAACAAAGCAAATTTGCTTTCTTCCATATCAAAGAATTAGTTAATATTTTACCCTTTGACCTTTGACATTTATGAACCTCACCTGTTATATCCCCTTTTATAACAGTAAAAATTATTGTTGACATCTCAGGAATAAATATGGCTAGTTTCATGTTCCTGTCTATTAGCATAACACTGGTTGCTATGTTGACAAAATGCAATGCGCATTTTTAAAATAGTTCACTTTTTATCATAAGGAGGGGGGGCTGTACCGGTTTAAGACTCTGACTCTAATAAATGCTGTTCTGAGGGGGGAAATACATGACAATTATTACAAAGGACTGTTTTGATGCTTGCGACTTAAATATTTCAGTCGCACAATCAAAATTAAATCATACAATAATAAGACCTATATTCTCTTTATGGTGGCGCTCACCAGTTATTATGTACTTTTGAGAGAGTGATGTATGTAAGGTGAAGTTGTTTGCATTTTAAACACGCACAGTGGAGAGAATGTTGGCATACCTATATACTACTTTCATGTAATGTGGATGAAATTTATTTGGATATTGTACTTTTGGAAATTTTAAATGATCTTAGGACACTGCTAACTAAAATGACTGCTCCCTTGTGCTCCAAAAATCAACCTAAATTTGTCTAAAGTACACTATTCTTGGCAGCTATTAAAATATGGAAAATGAATTTTGCCAAACTAGATAATACCAGCTTCTAAAAGTGCAATGACTGATTTACCAAATACATAAAATGTAAAAAAATGTTATCGGCTCTTTTTTTTACAATTTACCTCTGAAGTTCGAGAAGTGAAAATGAGCAAGTAGAGCTAGCACTTTTTTGAAAGATGCACATCTGGAGTAAGGCCAAGCTGTATACTCTCTAACCCATATTACACCCATCAATCATACATCAAAATAAAGGGAATTAAAGGTTCTTTGAACAACACCTATGATATACAAAGTCTCTTTTAAATAACCAGTATAACTAGTGAGGAAACCCGGGGAAAAACTCTTTGTCTTTAAATTTTTAACCCTATGCTAAATACGAAACTGTAGAGCGCCACCTTAAGTAAAATTGGAAAAGACGCAATTATGTGATTTCGACCATTTTTTGTGGATAAATATATTTACACTTGGAAACAAAATTAAGTATGTCGAACGCAATATTCAGTCATAAGAAAGAAATTTGTTATCTTTTATAATATGTCAGATTTGAAATTGTCTTTATTTTTTGTCATTACATTGGCATTTGATATCATAATATCCAACTTTATTCTTTCCAGTTTTTTTCTTTGACCTATATTCTCATCCCGTTATGTACTTCTATCATCTCTCTGGCATTAGGAGGTAAAGACCGAGGGCAAATATGCTATAATAATCATACGCCAATGATTGAGAGTACTGAAACACTACAAAGCAAGGTGAGTCATTACTAAAATTAGCTTTCCAATGAGAGTATACATTTTTAAACAAGGTCTGTTAAGGTATCATATGATCTTATGGGTCACTATATAAAATATTATTAGGTATAACTTTGCAACATGTCCATTACACTGATTAAATTTTTGGCGAAGGTTGCATGCGATCTTCTCGAACACTATATTGTGCGATGAGATGATAACGTACGTTGCTATGGAGCAATTTTAGTTGGTGGAACTGGCAAATTGCAAGAAGAGTTGTTTTATTTAAATGTAACATTTTTTTGGCAGATACACTGTCTCTCATCTAGTGTACGAAGGTTGCAAGAGATAAAAAGGTGGGTTTACGATATATTAATTTATAAAGCCCCAAACTTGTGTCCTGGAGGTATCTGTCAATGACATTCTTGTGCTGCGTCACCAATGACATAATCACCTTTTTCAGTTTGTTCTGTGTATTTAAAACCAACTCAGTAATGCAGTACATAACATTAGCAGAATGGTTTTCCTGAATTTCCAGGAATATCCAATGGTTATACTCAGGTCTCATTTGATAGTTTTGTTTTTGACACCTCTCTAATAGTTTAGGTAGAAGGACTGAACCTAATTATGATAAGCTTAACATTTATAAATTCACACAGAAGTTAAATCTGTAATGTGGTTAACTTTAAGTTTAAATTGGAAATGGGTTGGCTCGTTTGGTGACTGCCTGTTAGTTAGACTAGCACATGAGATCAAATGCGTATATTGGGCTGTAAATAAAAAACCGACTTTGCTTACGTATTTACACGTGTCTGCTACAGAGATAAATATCTAAAAATCTAGATGGTTGATGGGTTCCGAAAAATATGCTAGTTTGTTTTAGTACTAGTTAACTTTAAAGATTAATATGGTATATACTGGTTCAAAATAGTTCTTTCCTGTCAAAAACAAATGTAAAATTGTGGTGTTTGCGGTAGTATCGTTTCAGTATAAAAGCCACTAGTTGTTAAGGAATAAACCTTAATGCCTCAGTCCGAATCTTGCAAGCATTCTTTCAACATAAACCATTAATTAGTTTTTATTTTATCTTTAATGTAATATTATTATCATTTAATTGCAACAGGCCATCGCCGGATGAAAAGTTTGCCAAAAACCTGTCCAGTGAGACCTTATAAGGCCCAATCTGATTCTATTGGCTGCTTAGCCACAGGAATATATTCCAAAACAACTCATTGCTATCAAATATGCATGTAGAAGAGAGGAGTTGATGGCAGCATTGGTTCAGTATAAAAGACACCATTTGTATAAGGAATTAACCTGATTGCTGCAGTCCAAATGTCACATGCATGCCTTCTACAACAATCATTAGTTTACTTTTATTTGTATCTTCAGTGTAAAATTAATCTCCAAAAGGTCATTGTCAGATGGAAATTCACCAGACAAACTGTCCAGTTAGACCTCACTACACAGTAATGGCGCAGACTGGTATGTTCGTGTTGGGGAATTTCCTAAGGTGGCACTATCGAGTGAGAGCAAACCAACGTGCATGGCAATGATAGATTCGTAGAATACGGATATGTTTTCAGTTAATTTTCTGGGTTCGGAGGGAAGGCAGCTATAATGAGCGAAGTGGCTGATAATATCTCGATACCAGACAGTCCGTCGATATCCGAACAAAGAAACATTAAGGACGTTATCAGAAGAAAAAGGAAAATCCTAAGTTTAGTTGGGGAAGCTCGAATCCAGGCATTATACAGCACAAGTAGTGAGCCAGGAGGAAAGCAGAACTGAAAACAAGGCACAACTTGATCAATATAGAATTTGGAAAACAAAGCAAAGAATAACGCTGATAAAATCAAAACACCAAATTAAAATATATTGGGAAAGGGAATACAAAACATAAAAAAGGAAACTTTAGAAAACACAGGGTGTCACTTCCTGACCTTACCAGCTCTGTGCTGGAACGGGAGGGATAGTGTCAAACAGGAAAATTTTAAGTTGAGTAACTTCTCTGTGGCCTCCTTTTACGAATAATAATAATAATAATAATAATAATAATAATAATAATAATAATAATAATAATAATAATAATAATAATAATGTTTTCAGAAGAAAAAAAAACATTGCTCTCAAAACTGATCTGTTCTGTTTACCTCAAGAAGTCTTCAATTAATGTGTAAAAAGAAAGGAAACCTAGCCAATGCTTTTGATTACCCGAATTTCGAGTTCTAAAGAATAGAATTCAATAGCAGACATGGCCTCAAGAGATCAAGATCATTATTTCCACACACAATTCTCTTCCGTAAACAATTCGACCGGGGATCATAAAGCTATGATCTCTAGTCTGAATTTAAGTTTTTACTATTAGCCAATAAGAAACAAGATTTCAAAAGTAATGTCGTTTGTGATTGGCCGAAACAAGATCCCGAGCATAAACTTAAGCTAAAGGTATTTGTGATTTCCAGGTCAAGGAAATTGAATTTATGTAGCCTGCTGTTTCTTGAAAATGCTAGGGAGCTTATGTGACAGATCGATTTTGTATCTGTCATGCAAAATATATATGTAGTTTTGTATCTATCATACAAAAAATATTTTCCTTAAATAGGTAACTGTTACTTTTGTCTTAAATTGCTTTCATTCCAAAAAAAAAAACAGATAGACTGTACCTTAAAATATTGCTGCTTAAACAAAAAAAAATCATATCTTGCGGAATTCGGGTTCAAACGATATGGACATAATATGATTGATGACTTTTGACGTCATTGTGCCAAAATTGTGGGATCATTTTTCCAAAGGATCTGTGTATGGGGCATATGAAAGGTCAAAAGCTATCTTGATCAAACAATGATGCAATTCTTCCTGTGAAAACAACATACTGAATACGCCCACCAGATACACGATAAACTTTCTAAGAGACAGAAACTACGAATGTGAATCCTTCTCGATAATATATGCTGTCGAATTAATGACACATTTGAAGTAGTGATAAAAATTTCGGCTTTAAGACTTGTCTGGTTTTGGTGGTAACTTTTCGCATACTTTTCTCTTCAAAGGGCTAACTGATAGTCTGTACAATATTATATATATATATATATATATATATATATATATATATATATATATATATATATATATATATATATATATATATATATATAATGTTGCGCTCACCAGTTTCGTATTTTGCATAGTGTTAAAATTTTAATAATACGTAATTTCTCAAGGTTTCCTCACTAGTTATACTGGTTTTTTAAAAAGGACCTTTCATATCTTGCATATTGTTCAAAAACCTTTAATTTTATTTGTTTTGGTGTGTGATCGATGGTTTTAGTATGGGTTAAAGATTGGCTTTACTTCAGATGTACATCTTTAAAAAAAACTGTGGTTCCGATTGGTTATTGTCACTTCCTGTACTAAAGAAGTAAATTATCAAATGAAATTGGGGCTCCAAGTTGCCAAGTTGTCTAAAGCGCTCTCCATTATGGATCATTGCTATGTCAACTGTCTGCATGGGTTCGAGTCTAAGATTCGGCAAACCGCTCCGGTTGCCTAGTGGTTAGAGACACCGCCTTTGATGCAGGAGGTTTTGGGTTCGATCCCCGGTCGAGTCATACCAAAGACTTACAAAAATAGTACTAACAGCTACCTCGCTTGGCGTTCAGCATTAGGACTGGTTGGCCAGGTGTCAGGATAATGTGACTGGGTTGTATATCATGCTACATGACTGGGCATGATGCCCCAGTGCTAAACATCACTATAAACTGCCACACTGCAGACATCGCAGCGATATGACTGACAATTTTTTAAAGCTAGGTTAAAAATCATAATCACATAGTCACATCACGATTCGGCGAATGTGGATACGTGAGAAAGCTTGCCAATAGCTTCTAGTGGGTCGGCGGTGGTTCTTTGGTTCTTTCCGGGGATTTTCCCGGTTTCTTTCTCTCCCATTAATACTGTCCGCCATGTATCGTGTGCTGAAAAATGGCGTTAAGCCCCACAATAATATAAAAAAAGAGCCCATAACTTGTTTAAGGTAATTTTAGTTAGCTGTGTACCTATATCATGTACCATTTCGACAAGTGCAATATTCAAAGAAATTTAAGCCACAGCACATGAAAGTGACCTAGAGGTATGCCAACATTCTCTTTATTGTGTATGTTGCAGGTGCAAACACCTTCACCTTGCACCAGCCATTCTCTCAAAAGTTCATAATATCAGTGTAGCGCCTATATATATATATATATATATATATATATATATATATATATATATATATATATATATATATATATATATATATATATATATATATATATATATATTAGACATTGGACGCTCAAGGCAAGACCCCGTATTTATAAGCATCTTCTAGACATTTACGTCCAGGTGCCAGAATTACAGACTCTTTTCACATATAAACTCAAATCAAATTGTAACATCTCAATGGCTGACGTGAAAGATCGATCTAATCAGATGGCATCACTTTGCGTTCAGTCTAAGATTGTGGCCTGGTGGATTTACAGGATTCTTTGCTGCTACCACTATAATCTGAAATGTCATGCAATTTTGCAATGAAAAACACAACAGTCCCATAGAGTGGATATTGTTATGTACACGTAAGGCCAACAGGGTTTTGAGGTTTAGACAAATCTAAAATGATTAATTTCATGCAAATTTTCTGCATTCTGATTGGCTGAACAGCTTACACAAGCTAAACAGCATTTTAATGGAATGGTTTCCTCAAAGTGATATCAGCTCCACAAATCAATGGATAATGCTCGGGACCATAATTGTGTAGCAGTTAATAAAATTGGCAATATAACTGAATGGCTACATATTAATGTTAGGCAATTGCCTTACTGAGCAGCATTGCTACTTCTAAAAAGCACGTCATTTAGTTGTACAGACCTTCCTTTTGCATGATATTGTATGCAGATGTACCATATTGTTGTTGTTGTTGTTGTTGGGCTTAACGCCATTTTTCAGCACACGATAGGTTATTCATGGCGGACAGTATTAATGGTGGAGGAAGAAACCGGGAAAACACCGGAAAGAACCACCGACCCACGAGAAGCTACTGGCAAGCTTTCTCACATATCTACATTAGCCGAATCCTAGACTCGAACACACGCAGACAGAGGTGAGATGGCAGTGATCCGTAACGGACAGCGCTTTAGACCACTCGGCCACTCGGGGCCCCCTGTACCATATTGTGAATATAATGAATATATACACATATTATGAATATACACGCATGTAAATAATATACACACATAAGGAATATATACACATAAAAGGAATATATACACATGTAAAGAATACACACATATTAGGAATTGAAACACATATAAAGAATACACATATAAGGAGTATATAGACGTATATATACGCATGTAAATAATATACACATATAAGGAATATATACCAAAATAAAGGAATATGTACACATGTAACAAATATACAGGTCTAAGCTATTTTAAAGCGTAAAAATAATGTGGCTTGATAGGCCTAAGTATCTGTCAGGTGAGAGACCGATTTATATCTACATTTTTCTAGAAGTTAACATTTAAACCATTTTTTTTTATAAAGAGTTGTTTCCTTTTTAGTGGATTATCGCCTACGCCTTCCCTCGTACACGCTATCAATGGACCAATGCTCTTAACTTTTATTTGTTCAGACCATGATAATACGTTGCATACGAGCCCCGGTGGGGTAAATTCGTCATATTCTGAAAGACATGGCCTTTTTTCATTTCCATTTGATCGGTCAATTCGAAAAGAAAGGGGGTGGGATAAATAAAATGTTCCCACTATCGCAACTAATTAGTAAAGAAGATACTGCACTTGAAATATCATGGGCTTTTTTTGGACCAATCAGAATCACATAAAATGATGCTAACGTGTGGTAATACAAAACAAAGCAAACTGCATACGTTATATGTAGAGTGTACAGACTATATAATAAACGCATATAAGAAATATACACACAGAAGTAATATACACATATAAGGATATACACCTATAAACAGAATATACACATAAGAATTGAAATATTGTCCTCGCATTGTTTTGATGCTGTAAAGTCAATGGCTTGTAAAGAACATCTCCATAATTCTTCAGACATATTAACTCATGGTAGCTCACATCAGCAAAACAAACCCATTAATAGATATTCACGTTAAAGACAATTTTCTTCGAAAAATGAAATTTTAAAAGGATCTAATGGAGTTTTGATCTAGAGCACACGGTCCCCAACATTTGAAAGACTTATTGGAGAGCGAACTTTCTTGGAGATCATAAATATTAAATCTGCTGACGGAAACTATTTGATCAGAATGCCGCATTTGTGATGCAAACCAAGTAGTGTCGGACTCATCACAGAATAATCAATTCCATTAATTATTAATTTTCTCTACCAGAAGCGAGTGCGTCAGTGTGTACGTAGATTAGGAAGATTGAGAGGAAATGCACGACAGATTACGCTGAATCTTCTCCGACTTGGGTTTATATTACCCAAATGTATATCTGCTCCTTAACCCCCTCCTCTTTCTCCCATCGCCCTTTTTCCTCTATGTTAAATGCGTAGGGTTTAACACAAATGTTTATGATATAGATGGTAGCTTAGTTAATTTATGCAAAACATTGAGATTGTGACCAACAAAAAAGTGTTGGTGACACATTCACAATAGGAACAGTATGAAATGTTAGTGTAGATTAATTAAGAAAACACTATTTCCGGCCATTCGAAAGGCAAAGGGAATTACTGTATTAAATTACTAATCACTAGGATAAAAACAAGTATAGTCCGAATGTTACTGCCATATCATCATATGGACTGTTAATACTGATGACTCTGCAGGCGCTTTCCTTTAAAAAAAATGCTATTAATTGAAAAGGATTTTAAGAGGAATAAGCAAAGCGACGGGTAACATAAAATAGTTATGTGGAATGTAAGTTTTCCAAATAAATAAATATACATCTAATCTTCAAAGCATAATGTTACATCAACAAAACGTATAAAGGAATTAATTTGCCATCTGAATTCCTTTTAACGTAGCTTAGATGAAATGAGAAACATTACGTCATACCATATTATACATTCTTGTCTTGGAGAAACATAACTCATATTTGTCACTTTTATGCCGTGTCCCAAATATATTACTAAACCAGCGCCATGTATTTACTTGCAAAAGGTTTGTATCCTTGTTTTTCCTAACTAGCTTGTAGATGTGTTATGTAACAGAAGCATGATGGTTAAGATGATAAGCAAAATATTGTAGAGGTGTGTTCGGTTCTTAGCTGCATTAACGAAGGTGGTCTGTTAATATTTTTCATGTTGAAATTACTAGTTTTATTTATTATCACCGTATGAAGTTTAAGGCAAATAAATTTGTAGAGTTTTAAAACAAATATGTCATCATTATTTTTTCCCAAGCACCACCAACTACAAATACATTATCTTGAGTACCTGTGTATACAGGTATACCTGTATAGGTCATGTTGAGTAGTTGTCTATGCCATGCAGACTACCGTATAGGTCATGCAGAGCACCTGTATAGGTCATCTATAGTACTGGTATAGGTCATGTAGAGTATCTATATAGGTCGTATTGAATGCCTATATAAGCTATGTTGAATACCTGTATAGGTCATGGTGAATAACTGCAGATGCCATGTTGAACATATGCATAGGTCATGTTGAGTATTTATATAGGTAATGTAGAGTATCTGTATAGGTTACTTTGAGTACCTGCATAGGTCATGTTGAGTACTGTATATGTCATATTGAATACCTATATGGTTCATGTTTAAACACCTGTATAGGTCACGTTGAATACCTGTATAGATCACGTTTGTTGAATACCTGTATAGTTCATGTTGAACAACTGTATAGATCATGTTGAAATACCTGAATAGGTCGTTAGAGTTTGTGCAATGGACATAAACTACTAAAAGTTTAAAATTTAATTGTAAATTTGTATCCTAGATAAAATATTCTTTAGATATATCATGCGGAACATCATCGGACTGTTCAATAAAGTCGAGAAAAAACAACAAAAACAAACATCGCCTGTAATTCGCCGCCATTGAGAACTATATTTGGAACTACTTTTGTTCACGTGGCACAATATGCCAGCAGAAGTTAGCAAAGTCACAATGGGAATATCGTCTCATTTTCTGTTGCAACACATATGGTGCACTCTGCCAGATGTAAATTACCAAATCCATCAAATTGATATTTACTCATACAAATACTTCCGTGCTATTTTCTTCGACTTGAACGATATTCCGGTCTTAGGTAAATGTTGACTGGCAATGCGATTGTTGGCAAAAGGTTTAACAACCTTTGTGTAAATAGAGTAGTTGAGGTAGTCTCAACAGCATAGACCTATCCTTCAAACTTAACTCAAAGCCACCTTGTAAACGAGAATCGTAATTATTCCATTTATTCTTCTGTCACTTGTGTTATTAATACTTAGTAGGCAACAGATTAAATTCCATGGAGGACTAAGATATTTGTGACAGTTCCTTAAGTAAGTTTTTCTTTATGTTATACAGTTATGTTTAAGTTTATTTCCAGGGCAATCTATCATTTAATAGAAGGCAAATGGCTTGATTACGTGCATTTTGTTTCAGTCGTTAAGTACACTGATTACGTGCAAGAAGTCTGGCAAGTAAGAAAGAATTTAGCAAATGCAATATTTATTTGTTTCAGAGAACGATTTCTTTACGCCTTCTATTATATCTTATTTACATCTTCGGAGAGAAATCAAAATCACAATTTGAATAAATAAATCTTGCATAAAACTTTTGCAAGAGTCCCACAAGGAACGTTAGAATGTGAATGTGCAGGACCTCTTTAGCACCAGAAATTGACCTAATGACTGAGTAGCCTTGCAAATATGACAGTGTGATAACCCTGATACATTTTATACATAAAGTGGGATTCAAGCACCACAGTGTGGTAACCATGAGACATTTTATACACAAATGAGCCTCTAAATAGGACAGTGTAATAACCCTGGTACATTTTATACATAAAGTGGGATTCAAGCCACCACAGTGTGGTAACAAAGATACATTTTATACACAAATGAGCCTCTAAATACGACAGTAACTCTGATAAGTTTCAATTGTATCTGAATGTTAATGTAAAGGACCAAATTTTTATGTCGATTTTTGTTTGTATGGTTAATTGTGGTAGAACACATTTAGTTAAACACATGCACTATTAACAAGATCTATAGGGGAACGGCCACATTTAGAGAGCCATAATGCACGGATTGGTTCCGCCAAAGCCAGAAGTTATTGATTTATAATTATTGACTTAGTGTGTTTAAACTTACCGGAACGGAGTTCATATTACGGTTGCATGGAAGCTAGCAGCTTGAGATATCGTTCAGGAAACAGGTGGCAGCCATTTGTTGATATGCATATTGCAGTATTTTGATGCTTGAAAAAGCAAAAGTTTTTTTGTAATTTTGATTGGTTACACTGTAAAAGGGCATGGTTGCACGCGAAAAACTTAAAGATTAAATGTGCAAGAGTGGATTTCGAAGTTCAGTCTATATTTCTCTGCAAGAAAGAAGGAAGAATAAGACCCGAAGGCGACGAGAATTTTAATGAATAAAGTTCTCGTAAATAAATTTTATCCAGGGAAAGGAATTGTCTGGAAAAACTGACAGACGCGTTCTGGAAGTAAGAGCTTCGAAAAACAAGGTATTTGTAACAATCTTGTGTAACTCATTGATATTTTATTGATGATTATACCATTTATTTCAATGTATCTGCATGACTTTTTTGGTTAAGTTCGTAGATTTACTTTCTTGATATGGTATATATGTGTGAATTCGTTTATCAG
>JAEAOA010000709.1:1035000-1075000 GCA_016746295.1 Potamilus streckersoni
GTCAATAGAAATATCTTTGTACGTATTATCAACTTCTATAAAGAAACGGCTTTGGGCGGACTTAGATGACATACATAATGCAATGTCATATAAACCTGCTTGCGAAAATTTACTGGTAAATTCTCTATTCAGTTGCCAGACTCGTCTTTTGTGTGGTATTTATTTTCTCTGAATTGGCTGGAAAAACAGTCCGCGAACATTCCGCAAATTTTATATACAGAAATTGAAAATAAAAGTTGCCAAGAGATCCACGAATATCCGCGAAAGCGTTGAATATCAGGAAACCTTAAAATGCATTAGCTGCAAGCAACAGTAGGTAAATGTTTTATCTTCTTTTTATGTTTGTCAGTGGGTGGGCTAAGAGTTGGTTATTGCACACCATTTGATTAGAAACTCAGTTTTGTTCATATTTGATTGTTCTGTCAATCTACATGTCCTCTATACTAACAGAGATTGATTTTCTCTAAATATATGCTTTTTAAAACTTCTGACCAATGATCATAGCACTGTCTCCCTAAAAGACTCCCTTCATACCCTCCGATTCAGACCACAGCAAGGTCCGCCCAACAGACCCACATTACACTCCTCCAACCCAGACAATAGCAAGGTCGGCCCAACAGACCCACATTATACTCTTTCAACCCAGACAATAGCAAGGTCGGCCCAACAAACCCCATTATATTTCTTCAACCCAGACAATAGCAAAGTCGGCCCAACAGACCCACATTACGCTCTTTCAACCCAGACAATAGCAAGATCGGCCCAACAGACCCACATTATACTCTTTCAACCCAGACAATAGCAAGGTCGGCCCAACAGACCCAATTATATTTCTTCAACCCAGACAATAGCAAGATCGGCCCAACAGACCCAAATTATATTTCTCCAACCCAGACAATAGCAAAGTCGGCCCAACAGACCCATATTACGCTCTTTCAACCCGGACAATAGCAAGGTCGGCCCAACAGACCCCATCATATTTCTCCAAACCAGACAATAGCAAGGTCGGCCCAATAGACTCACATTACGCTCTTTCAACCCAGACAATAACAAGGTCGGCCCAACGGATGCTATTATATTTCTCCAACCCAGACAATAGGAAGGTCGGCCCAACAGACCCAATTTATACTCTTTCAACCCAGACAACATCAAGATCGGCCCAACAGACCCACATTATACTCTTTCAACCCAGACAATAGCAAGGTCAGCCCAACAGACGCCATTATATTTCTTCAACCCAGACAATAGCAAGATCGGCCCAACAGACCCATATTATACTCTTTCAACCCAGAAAATAGTAAGGTCGGCCCAACAGACGCCATTATATTTCTTCAACACAGACAATATCAAAGGTCGGCCCAACAGACGCCATTATATTTCTTCAACCCAGATAATAGCAAGATCGGTCCAACAGACGCCATTATATTTCTTCAACCCAGACAATAGCAAGATCGGCCAAACAGACCCACATTGCACTCTTTCAACCTAGACAATAGCAAGGTTGGCCCAACAGACCCATATTATACTTTTTCAACCCAGACAATAGCAAGGTCGGCCCAACAGACGCCATTATATTTCTTCAACACAGACAATAGCAAAGGTCGGCCGAACAGACGCCATTATATTTCTTCAACCCAGACAATAGCAAAGTCGGCCCAACAGACGCCACATTCAACCTAGACAATAGCAAGGTCGGCCCAACAGACCCCATCATATTTCTCCAACCCAGACAATAGCAAGGTCGGCCCAACAGATCCACATGATGCTCTTTCAACCCAGACAATAGCAAGGTCGGCCCAACGGATCCCATTATATTTCTCCAACCCAGACAATAGGAAGGTCGGCCCAACAGACCCAATTTATACTCTTTCAACCCAGACAACATCAAGATCGGCCCAACAGACCCACATTATTCTCTTTCAACCCAGACAATAGCAAGGTCGGCCCAGAGATGACATTATATTTCTTCAATTTAGACAATAGCAAGATCGGCCCAACAGACCCATATTATACTCTTTCAACCCAGACGATAGCAAGGTCGGCCCAACAGACGCCATTATATTTCTTCAACCCAGACAATAGCAACATCGGCCTAATAGACCCATATTATACTCTTTCAACCCAGACAATAGCAAGGTCGGCCCAACAGACGCCATTATATTTCTTCAACCTAGACAATAGCAAGATCGGCCCAACAGACCCACATTGCACTCTTTCAACCTAGAGAATAGCACGATCGGCCCAACAGACCCATAATATACTCTTTCAACCTAGACAATAGCAAGGTCGGCTCAACAGACCCACATTACGCTCTTTCAACCCAGACAATAGCAAGGTGGGCCCAACAGACCCACATTGTACTCCTTCAACCCAGACAAAAGCAAGGTCAGCCCAACGGACCCACATTGTACTCCTCCAACCCAGACAATAGCAAGGTCGGCCCAACAGACCCACATTGTACTTCTCCAACCCAGACAATAGCAAGGTCGGCCCAACAGACCCACATTATACTCCTCAAACCCAGACAATAGCAAGGTCGGCCCAACAGACCCACATTGTACTCCTCCAACCGAGACAATAGCAAGGTCGGCCCAACAGACCCACATTATACTCCTCCAAACCATACAATAGCAAGGTCGGCCCAACAGACCTATAACATGCTCTCCAATTCAACCACAGCAAAAGCCACCCCCAACTGATTATCATCATTCACTCCAAAACAGACCATATAAAGGCCACCCCAATAGACCCCCATCAGTCTCAAATCCAGACCGGAACTGTACTACCTGCAGATTAGTAGGTGCCAGCTGCAGACTTGTAACGCATCGTATTACTGGGGATCCTTTGGGTAATCATTGAGCTGTCTGAATGTTTCAATACAGGGACATAAATTACACGTCTGTTAACTGGTTATTGTCATTGTGGTATTCTGTACCTTCTTGCTGTTAGAATATACATCAATAAATCTATATATATAAAAAGACACTTTTACGTGACATTTCATAAATATGCCATTATGATTTCAACTTAGTAGATAAAAAGGATATACAACAAAAAGTGAAATGTACGAGTTTAACATCCTTCATTCCACTTAAAGCCGCATATTCAGCAACTATGATTTTTCCTTACTGCAAGAAGCGGAAACAATTGTTGTTTCCAAGAAAACTAAGTTTGAAATTCAGGGAAATAATTTCCTATTATAAAGAAAAGCTGAAACCAACTAAGAGAAAAGAAAGCAGAAGAAATATCAAAGAAAAACATATCTAGTTTGTTTAAAATAGTTCAATTTAACGTTTACAGAAATATGCACTGAAAATAATTTTTTTAAACTCCCCTCAAATCCTGCAAAACCCCACCAAAACCATAAACAAGAAAAAATCCTTACAATTGGATCAAATATACGTATACCTATATCATATATAGCTATACTTAGATCATAGATACGTATATCTAAATCTTAAATATCTATATTGTATATTTAGACCATATATATATATATATATATATATATATATATATATATATATATATATATATATATATATATATATATATATATATATACCTCTATTTAAATCATCTATACATGTACTTATATCATCTATACATATATTTAGATCATGTGTATATCTAAGTAAATCTTATATGCATATACCTAGAGCATAGATGCCTATACTTAGATCATATATACATATACTTAGATTATATATATACATATACTTAGATCATAGATACGTATACTTATATAATAGATACGTACACTTATAGCTGATATAAACCTACATTTAGATTATATATACGTATACATAAATCATATATACCTATATTTAGATCATATATAAATACATACTACTTATATATATATATATATATATATATATATATATATATATATATATATATATATATATATATATATATATATATATATATGTGTGTGTGTGTGTACGTACGTACGTACATACATGCATGCATACATACATACATACATACATACATAACATACATACATACATACATACATACATACATACATACATACATACATACATACATACATACATACATACATACATACATACATACATACATACATATTTAGGTCATATATACCTATATTTAGATCATATATACGTATACTAAAATCGTAGGTACGTATACTTATATCATATATACTTATACCTACAGGTTATATATACATATAGTTAGATCATATAAACGTATACTTAGATCACAGATACGTACACTTAGATGATATAAACCTATATTTAAATGATATATACATATACTTAGATAATATAAACGTATATTTAGGTCATATATACATATTTTTAGATCATTGATACTTATACTTAGATCACAGATATATATGTTAGTATATTTGGAAGAACATTTAACTTAGCAAATGTGTATTCTGAAGCCGAGCGTACATTCTGTATTCATATGTTTGCTACAGCTGTCTTTCTTTGCTCTAAAGCTAACAGTGGGAAAGTAAATTATGTGTGTATGCGTGCGTGAGTGTGTGTGTGCATGTGTGTGTGTATTTGCGCTTATCTGTTTATGTTCAGATTATGGTGAAGTGCTCTGTGTCACAAATAATATTCCAAATAAATTTGTTTTTTGCAGAAGAGTGTCCTTTTGATGTATCTTCTCGAAAATGATACAGTGGTTGTATATCAAAAAAGTTGTCTATAAGTTCTCGAAAAGTAGTGTATGAGCACTCAAATATTAGTGTATAAGTGCTCAGAGTAGTGTGAAAGTACTCAAAAATTAGCATACAAATATAGATTTGTGGTCAGTAATCAAAATGTAGCGCATAAGCACTTGATATAGTAGATAAATTGACCACTACCTTCAACAATATTTCACTGTTATTGACAAACAGAAAATAACCACAGCAGAATTGTTATTCCAGTTTGGGGGTGGGGGTAAGGACACGAATAATACGTATCATGACATCTTATTGTTGTTGGTCAGTTTTGTTTATGCTACATGAATACTTTTGTATTGCTATGATGTTGCAGGAAACTGTACAAAGTTTAAAAAGCTTCCCCCTACCACACAAGCCTCACACACCTCCCCCCAAAACAAAAGCACCCCACACACAAACTCCCCACCCACCTCGCCAAACATGCAAATTAACAAAAAATTAAGAATAATACAAAACAGTATCAAAATTGTCTCAGATATAAAATACGTGAAATGTATGTTTAATTTTTCTTACATCAGAATACAACGTACTCATTAAACAAATTGCATTAAACAAGGATACTGTGATCCAAATAATTTTCCTATCAAATCAGACTGAAAGCATTGGCATTTATTAATTTCAACTTTAAACTTCTTTCTGACATCAGTAAATGTGAATTGTTTACATAGGCTTTAATGTTAATCGATGTTATATACGATGCAAAGATAATTGATGGATAATGAAATAATAATAATAATAATAATAATAATAATAATAATAATAATAATAATAATAATAATAATAATAATAATAATAATAATAATAATAATAATAATAATGTTCAGCTATAGGATATATTATCTACACACACTTTAAGAATCGGATGCTCTCATGGCCTATGCAGCTAGCACTATTAAATTCCGTTTCTGACAGTTCTGGTCTGGATTGGAAAGTATGGCAGAGGTGTGCTGATTAGACCTTTCAGCGCCATTAACTAGAAGATATTACAAGCATACTTGGAGAAATCTCTAGGCTTTCTAGAAGTGCACAGAAAAAAGTCATTAAAGAAATTAGGGAACAAACAAAGCATTCTGGGTATAAACGTAATTAACACTTCCGGTTTTATGGTCAATGCATACGCGTTACTACTTACGGAATGCGTCATATAAAACAAATAAAGATATTTACGAGAATTATCTTCAAGATTTCACACGGAGTTATTCAAATAATTGCTTACTGAAATAATCCCAATATGTTAGAGCCAATAAAGCGCAAACAATGCATAGCTGAAGTGACATCAAAAACACCACTGCTCGGATATTCCCTTTAAGTGGCTTTTTGGATCAAAGGAACGATAAACAACACATACAGTAGACGATTAGTCTTGCTTATACCGTTAATTCATTTATGCTGAATGAATATACAGCTGTGACTTAGAGCTGTAAAGATAACACATAAACCAGTACCGTTTTACGAGATCTCTACACGTGTCAATTCCTAGGGAGTAGATACAAGTGTACAAAACTAAACATATGTTCAATTCAGCCTAATTTTCAAATATCTATGTACAGGAATGAATTTCTGCACTAATAAACTCTTTTCAACAAACCAGTCAGTCTAGTTACATCAACATGATAACATGCATCGATTTGTAAGGATTTAAAAAGTATTTGCATTGATTGCTATTGGACATAAGATATAATGCAAGAGACCTGATGCTGAAGGTTTAACATTCAATGTCGTCAATACAGCACAAGACATCGATGTTGTGGTTTATACGCCATTGGTCAGCACACAAAAAGCTAAACATAGAGGCCAGTATAGGACTCACAGTACACCTGCGTAACCAGCATGATATTAAAAATTCAATAACGTAAAATTTATAAATACTCAAACTAAAACTTAAATTTATCAGTGTAGACCCATTCGTGATGACAGCTTCTATTTAGAGAAAACCACGCGAGACGGGGCATATTCTGGATCTACATGTGTTTGAAACATGTGGTTTAAATATTGCACCCAGTAATTAGATGCCGATTTCAATAAGGAATTTTCCAAACTTATGACTGATAAAAGACTGAAATTCCGTCAATAAGATATTGTCTCTATTAATTACAGTTACAACTAAGATAAGCTCTCTAAACATACTTTTCACTAACATCTTACTTCGTTATAAACCTATCCTGGCCAGCCAAACCCACATAAACTCTATTTTATCTTCACTCATTTTTAGATTGGTTCCCATTCTTCGATATCATTAGTAGCGCGAGTCATATAACGCGTGGAGGAAGAAACCGGCAAGAACCACCGGCCCACGGGAACCTACTGGAATCAGAACACAATTAATAATTCCGGTTCAATACCCACGAATGTAGTCCCAGTCTATTTTAGATCATTTTTTCCTGTCTCCGTTTGATGGTGATACAAGAGTTAGATTTTGGCATTCTTGGTAATGATTTAAAGACAACTGATTAGAATGTGAGCTTAATGGTGTGATTGTCTGTGTGTATTTCGGCGACATTGCACAGCGAGTAATAAGGCCATGGTGATGATTCGGAAGTGAAGTCCGTGTTCCGTTGCATAGTGTTTTGTTTACAATTCAGCCTCTTAAAAAAATGCAGGTCAACGCTTGACAAGAACTTCACCGTAAAGTCATTTTTGAAGGTATTTTAAATTAACATGATTTGTTTTGATTGTCACAAAGTGGCAAGTTCAGTACTGAGAAACAAATGTAGAGACTATATAGTAAAATCAATTGTGTTCTATGGCCTACTGGCATGCCTTTCACATACCCACAATAGCCGAATTTGAGACTTGATACGAGGTCACTAGTGACATGGCAGTAATCGGAAAGCCACACGTATCTCTGTTACAATGACTCAGTTGTTTTAGGAAGTATGGGAGTTTGAGGAAAGTGGTGTTATTGAAATAAATGTGAGAAGACCGTGAAAGTTCACTTTACTATAACTGCAGAAATTAGACACAAAATTCGATACCATGATTCTGCATATTCCCATTAAATGCTCTTAATATCATTTGCTAAGCAGGCCGGCATGTGGATGTTTGTACGTGTGTACGTGTGTAAGGAAGAGAGAGGATCCTTATAAATCGTCTAGAACACCTCTTAAAATTATTATGTATCTGAAATTAGACATAGTCACCATGGTATCTAATCATACGTAATATTTAATTCTTAAAATATAAATGAAATTTTATTATAGTACCATGAAAAAGCTTGCATTATAAAAAGTATATTAAAACAATATATTGTAGCATTAGACAAAGGCAATAAAAAATGAATATGGAAGTGAAGGCAAACCTTGTGCCCATGATAAAATGATAAAAAATGGAATGATTCTGAATAAGAAAGATTTATAAATCATCGACGTTTCTTTTTCATTTATGTAGGCACGAGTTTCTTATTACTATTAATAGCTATTTAATTCTTATTAATTTTATTCCGGCTCACATGGACACATGTGAGATAGCAGTGATTGGTATAAAAGCACGCGCTTTAGACACCCTGGGCTTTTGCTCTATAAGTAATGAGACAGACAAGTGCATCTGAGGCAGAAACCGTCTGATCGGTGAAGATATTGTGCTTTCGCGTGAACTACCTACCTACAATCCGATATTTTCATCACTACTTGTCAAATCTATCTTAAAAATAAATCATACCTTAAAATCAATAACTCTGAGGTGCACGTATGTCCATAGCTGCTACCACGATGAACGCATGCTACGATAAACTAATGTCTATAGCTATTGCCAGGGTGAACGCTTCTCCATAGCTACTTCCACGACGATAGCTACTGGTACGGTGAAAGCAACTGTCAGTGTAGTCACGTTGGATTGGTTTCTTTCTGTTAGACCATTTGCAATGTTAGAAATCCCAAATCGAATGAAATAATTAAGAAATCTTAAAATGCCATGAGAATAATTTGGCTGTAAACTCACTCATTTGTTAAGCAATGTTGCGAGTCAAATACAATACATTATTAAGCAATGTTTTGAGTCATACGAATCAAATAGAATGCGTAGACTAAGTAATGCGGGCCAATTAAAAGCATGTCAATTAGATGTGATGTGATGTGATTATGATTTTTAACGTAGCCTTAACAATTTTCAGCCATATCGCTACGATGTCTGTAGTGTGGCAGTTTATAGTGATGTCTAGCACTGGGGCATCATGCCTTTGACATGTAGCATGATGTCCCACCAGTCACATTATCCTGACAGCAGGCCGACCAATCCTAACACTAACCTCTTAATGCTGAGCGTCAAGCGAGGCAGCTGTTAGTACCATTTTTGTAAGTCTTTGCTATGACTCGACCGGTGATCGAACCCACGATCTTCCGCACCCAAGGCGGACGCTCTAACCACTAGGCCACCGGAGCGGTTGATGTCAATTAGAATGTATACACTCATTCATCTGAGTCAAATAGAATTTGTAGACTAGTTATTCCGAGTCTGTTCAATACCATGAAATATACGAAATGTTGTTCAAACTCGAATGAGGTTGCACGTTATCATTGACATGTCCTATCTTAGATAAAGATTCAAGAGAGAAGAATGGACGGATAACAATACATATATGAATTGAGATAAAACTGAAGCACCACGATCTATGTGAAAAACTCATGACTGAGTCCATTTGACTCCATATTAATGACATGCATATTATATGGGTCAATATAAGCGGTCCATTTCATGATTTCCCATTAGTTCTAATCAAGAGTGAGAAACAGATGGGGTTATTTTTTTGTAACAAATGGCGGCTTCGATTGGGTAAACTAGTATCTCGTATGTACTTTTATGGATCGTAACAAAATACCACTACTGCGCGCAACAATCGATAAATCAATTGAAGCTTTGTTAACTTGGTCCATAAAGCCCTTCTTTTTAAGCCATGTGAAGGAAATACAAACACGCCAATCAATCCAATGAAGAAAACAGTGCCGGATGGTCGTTGAGATGGCTGGGTTATCGAGTAAATTGGCTAAAGTACTCGAAACGTACGTCATATTGATGAAGAGGATTTTATGGCAACGATTTAGCTACTCTGGAATAAATAAACACTTGCCCCTCGCTTTACTAATTTGCTTAAATATCACTTGCACTTTTATTTAATAATGGGGTGACGTTTAAGTTTAAGTAATATCACATACATTAAAAATAGCATGGCATTTAAAGTGTTGGTATAAAGCTAATTGATATATCAATACAATTGATATATCAAATCGTGATCAGCCCATGTCACCAATATATGAATATATAAACATTTATTCAGCTGCATGCTCAATGATGAATTTCCACTTATTAATCATTAATGACGTATGAAAATAACAAGTATTAATAGTTCCCGTTTTCTAAATGAATTTTACATGGTACACAGTTTCATCGCGATCCTTGGGGGGGGGGGCCATTCATCTATCCCCTGTCATGCATAAGGGGAAACGTACGCAGAAATATGGAGAGAGAGAAAGATATTTTGAGCTGGATAAAAACCTTAAAACTGAATTTCCACCAAGGAACCTACAAGAATATGATTCATCGTAATGGGATGTTTACACTTTCCTCGGAATCAGTCTACAATGGTCCTAATATCAATGATACATGGTTGCCTGTCGACTCTTTAAGTTAACTTTTAGGTTACGAGGAACACATACTGAAACATATGTAATGCTTTATTGTTATATTGTTATTTTTTAAACCTATTTTAATGGTCTGAAAATAAATCATTTTTTATATTAAATATGAAAATATCCAGAGACCAACCCATCCGTGTGTGCATGTCTCTCTCTCTCTCTCTCTCTCTCTCTCTCTCTCTCTCTCTCTCTCTATATATATATATATATATATATATATATATATATATATATATATATATATATATATATATATATATATATATATATAAAACATCTAAGACATTATTAATATAAATTTATTCGAAAAGCATATTTTCTTTATGAAGGCATTTCATGCTAGGTCATGAATTACTGGATTTTCCAAGCAAAATAAATTTGTAAATGTATGTATGTATGTATGTATGTATGTATGTATGTATGTATGTATGTATGTATGTATGTATGTATGTATGTAACTATGTATGTATGTATGTATGTATGTATGTATGTATGTATGTATGTATGTATGTATGTATGTATGTATGTATGTATGTATGTATGTATGTATGTATGTATGTATGTAATGTATGTATGTATGTATGTATGTATGTATGTATGTATGTATGTATGTATGTATGTATGCATGTTACATATCTGCGGCATGATACTCCAATGATTGACATCACTATAATCGGCCCCACTGCAAACATATTGTATGTCTGATGATTTGTTTTAAAACTACGTTGAAAGTCACACACACACACACACACACACACACACACACACACACACACATACGACGCATTAATATAAGGCTTTTGTTATATATGTCTGACATCCACCTTACCTTTCTTGCAGCAGCGGCATATATCTGCATTGCACAAGAGGCTTGTTTGTGTGGTATCTCTCAGCTAAGCCATTTTTAACGATGATAGTTAGGAGGAATGGGGATTTAATCTGTTAACACATTTCTTTGATCAGCCGACAAATAATAAACATAAAATGGATATATTAAGAGAGAATCCGGTCTGATGGTTCAAACAGCCATATTCCTACCGTTACTGATCTGGACACATTTTCAAAGCAAAATCGCCATTATGTCCCATATGTTTACTGTTGTCCTTCTCAAAAAGATATTCTCGTCCCTCCCCCTCCCTCCACCAAACTCCCCCACGGGCAACTGTAATTAGCTTCTTGATCACAAAAGCCCCCGTGTAAAATTGTTATATTCAGACTTTAGAAAACGAGGACTATATGAATGTATAGTGCAACTTGAACTCTTTGAGTCTTTCGTTTTCGTTGTCCTTCTTAAAAAGATAGACCCGTCCCTTCCCCTCCATCCACCAAATTCACACCCCCGGCAACTGTGATTAGCTTCTTGATCACAAAAGTCCCCGTGTAAAATTGTTATATTCAGACTTTAGAAAACAAGGACTATCTATGAATGCATAGTGCAGCTTGAACTCTTTGAGTCTTTCGTTTTCAGTTTTGGGGTGAAAGTCGAGAACACCAGCTCTTCAAGCCGTTCGAAGCTACTTAAAAGCCATAATTTCCTATCGATAAGAAAATGCGGTTGCACATAGCTAATTTCCGGATACACACACACACACACAACGTAAGCACATGTCCGGTTTACATTAAAGTTCAGGCTTGTAATTTTAACCTTACTTCAGATATCAGATCACGCACATCTTAGGAACCAGTCTTGATATATGCTATGTCTGGATAGACGTAGTGTAGCATATACAGCACTATTTCTTGGCGGGAAAATGGAGCGTTATTCTTGCTATGAAGTTCCCATATAGCAACATTTTGAACGTATGCCAGGACATAACTGCCCATATGTTAACTCCTTGAAAGTGTAACGATAGTTTGTAGACAGTACCGGATTTACCGTTGTGTTTAAGAGTGCTTATGCCAGGGGCCCATCTTCTTGGCCAAAACAAAATTTTCGATGAAGTAAGGGGCCTCATAACTTAACTAGCACAGGGCCTCACTTATTTGTCCTAAATCCGCACTGTTTATTGGAGGCAATTAAATTTTGTGGCAAATTGTTTTATTCCGTGTAATGAGAAAGTTGTTTCTTTCCCACTTGTTATTTCTTATTTTCTCTTTCGAAAGTTTATATATATATATATATATATATATATATATATATATATATATATATATATATATATATATATATATATATATATATATATATATATATATATATATATATATATATATATATATAAATAATTATAAATATATACCAGACAGAACAGACTGTACTATCCCTGGATTCTGTAGTAGAATCTTGATAATAGTGGGCAGAAGTAATAGCTTAATACAAACAATACTATCATACAGGTTAGAGAAATTAAATTCGCACTCGGTAGAGTGCGAATTTAATTTCTCTAACCTGTATGATAGTATTGTTTGTATTAAACTTATATATATATATATATATATATATATATATATATATATATATATATATATATATATATATATTAACGTTTTACTTTACAGGAAACATTCTAACTAAGAAAGGAAATCAGGCGTTATTCTGTGTTCCTTATTATCTGTTGAATTCATTCATGCAAACAGCATAACTCACTCATCAATCACACAATTTCCTTCAACTTTTGTGGTAAGGAGAAAAGTTATGACAAGACTTTACATACGTTCACTAGCACAAGTGTTAAGACAAGAATTTACTTACTTCCATCAGCCGATGTGTCATGATAAGACTAAATATTCATCCAATAGCCCAAGTGTCAAGACAAGACTATATACTTCCACTAGTCTAGTGTCAAGACGAGATTTTATATACTTCCACTAGCACAAGTGTTAAGAAAACTTCCATTAGCCCAAGTGTAATGACAAGACTTTATATACTTCCACTAGTCTAGTGTCAAGGCAAGATTTTATATACTTCCACTAGCCAAAGTGTCAAACCAAGACTATATATTTCCATCAGCTCAAGTGTCAAGACAAGATTTTGTATACTTCCACTAGCCATAGTGTAATGACAAGACTTTATATACTTTCACTAGCCCAAGCGTCAAACAAAGACTTTATAATTTCATTAGCCCACATGTCATGACTAGACTTTATATATTTCAATTAACTCAATTCTCAAGACAGGACCTTACATACTTCCAATTAGCCTAAATGAACATAAAAGATACAAACTTCGAACATGAATAGCAGATAGTGTAATACTCAAACTTATTAAATATGATATATTTTGAAAGTACAGATATGTTTGGAAGCAAAACACCAAAACTGTATAAAAAGAGTGATATAAGGCATAACACACACACACACACAATGACGACGCTGTAAAATATATCGAACAATATTTGGGAGAAAGATTCTTCGGGAAGAAAATAATAATTCAGCTAAATTTATTTGATATTACATGTATACAAAATACACGAGACTTCTTTTTGCATCTGCAGCAATAGTAAGTAGGTAGTAGTAGTAGTAGTAGTAGTAGTAGTAGTAGTAGTAGTAGTGGTATTAGTAGTAGTAGTATCATCATCATCATTATCATCATCATCATCGACATTGTGTTTGCATTTATATCAGTGATATTCTAAAGTAAAATGATCAAAGTAAAGTACTTATAACTTTGTTTTAGTGGGAACATAATCAAGATTTGTTTTATGCTGAAGTGAAGGAATAATTTGACCAGTCTTAATTTAGGAAAAAGCCTTATGAAGTGATTTATCTTCAAAGCATTTGATTTATAGGTATATCTTTCGAATACAAATATTTCTTTGTGTGCCTGGCTAACATATCATAAGCTGTAAGAACAACGTCATTGAATGTAAATTGTTTCACTGTTGCTAGTCGTTTCACCATAAGTAATCTATAAACAGATTGAAAACATGCTACCTTTTTCGAATATTATAAACTTTGTCTTACAAATGTTTGCTTCAAGTTTCGAACTATTGCATTACTTCTTCAACAAAATCTGAAAAGCTTTGAAAATATGTACGAGAACTTGTATAATATAGTGTTATTAATATAAAGGAAAAGTGTCAATCAACATGGTAGGGTGAATACCTCTTAACCACAAGGCATACATTTTCTAGATCAATCAAAACATTGAAAATAAAATAGGCGCCAGAGACTCACCTTGCCTTATTCCAGTGATACGTAAAATGTTAAATATAGTGGTATACGTCACAATGGACAACAGTATCATAAATAAATCTAATAATATCCCATAATATTACCATAAAAGAGCCAGTATGAAAGGTTTGTGCTTTAAATTATCTTTTATTAAGTAATCAAATGCTTTAGTAAAATCGATAAAAGCACAAAACTGATGGTTTCCTTCATTAATTATATATGAAGTAAATCCATTTAAAATAAAAGCGATATCAACAGTACCATACTTTTAGCAACCCTATCAATAATATATTAGAAGGAAACAAACACGATATCTATTTTGTTGCGTTTGTAGATATTTTATACGACAGGGTATGACAGCAATGAATAGTGTTTTCCAGTATGCAAGAAATTAACTATGCGCAAGGGGATTATCTAAAAGTTTTTGCAGATGTATCACCGCGTTGCTGAACGGTTGGCATACTGGCAAACATTCATTGCTCTATAAATTGAACTGGTGGGATGAATCATGTCCAAATTGGCACAAATATCGTAAACAAGTACAAGCCATTCACTGAATCAAGCATCCTTCATTCTCCGGTGTCACTAGATGCTATAACAAACAGGAGATATTTTATTTATATAATTTTGATGGACTTATCCAAATCGGGATCTATCCCCCTTACCCCGCAATGGAATTGATTCTTGATGATGATAACGATAATGAAATTATGGGATCAGACATACATTTATCTTAAATAAAGTTTTCTTTCTGGGTATAAAAGTTACGAAAACGTTATAAGTTCCGGGTAAAGACTTGAAAGAAGGAGTACATGTTGCGAGACAAATTCTTAATGAACATGAGTCACTGTCGGTATGAAATCTACAGTCATTGTCTTCGGATTGAAGCAGTTGAAACAGTTTCTTGCAATCGTTCTGACTGTGATTCCTCAAAAAAAAAATGACACGTTTACAAATTGGCCAATAAAATGTCGGTTAAAGTTCAATAAAAAAAATTACCATTACTATTTGACGTCAGAGCTTTATCTGATTCGGGTTTGTGAGTGATGCCATTTAGAGCTATTAAAGTATTTTAACGATATGTGCACGCATTTAACGGAGTATTTCAACAAGCGATGAAATCATAGGCCTAATTGACTTGACTGATTTACCTATTTACTAATAAACGAATTGTGTTACATGTATTTGTATTTCGACAAATGCCTTTGGGGCCCCTATGCCAAACATTATTAAATAAATCAACTCTTAAATGTACACAAATATAGTAACACTATTTTTTTTTTAGTTAAAGTGAAAATTAAGGCACTTATACTTGATCAGCTTACTAGGCCGTCGATTAATGAAGAAGGGCGTGTTTCCTATTCGATTGTTTGAAATTACTACCTTGAACCATGATAAATGTCAAAACATTAAATAGATATAACATAGACAACAGATTCCGTCCTCATTTCGAAACCATCGATACCTGACACCTGATCACACTTGGCATTTGGAAGAACTTTAATTTGATGGGTTACAACGAAAAAAATAACAAAATAAACACACATTCACGCACGAACGCACGAACTATGGAAATAGAAACAAACGTGCATGCTACTTCTGAGCTTCCAGTGTGCGAGTTTTAGTCAGTTTTATTCCATTTTGACCGCATGAGCACAGACTAATATTTTGTTTCTCTTTATTTAGGCTAATCTTGGTTTCTATGGACCTCAGAACAAGTCAGTATTGGTAATATAAACTGATTTGTAGTTATTGATTTTAAAAGAGCCTTTACAACGATAATAGCGTACGATATTAGTATTCATAAGTTTAAAGAACACATGGTAGTGCAAAAATATGTTGAGCAAATATGTTTAAATTATTTTCCCAGTTTAGTACAAAAAACAATACTATTTAACTTTCACCAAAAGACGTGACATGCAAGGCATGAAGCGTGAAACAGAAAAGTATAACAGGAGAATGGCCCACCACATGGACTCATTCCCTGGTCATCGTCATGTCCAAGAAAGAAAACTTACAGCTATGCTAAAACTACAGAACCATCAGTTTGATCAGTCACCAGAGCAAAGTCATACTAAAGATAATTCTGAACAGACAAAAGCCTCAAGCAGAGAAAACTATTGCTGTAGAGCAGGCAGGTTTCCGAGCAGAAAGGAGCACCACAGAACAAATCTTCAATCTCAGGCTCTTTTTGCGAGAAATACATTTATCATCAGTAGAATCTATTGATTTTATTGATTTTAAAAAGGCCTTTGATAGGGTATGGTATGTTGCCTTATGGGCACCTATGAAGAAGAACAACAACTCAAACCTGGTGCAAGTTGTTGAGCATCTGTATGACATAGTCACCAGTGCTGTCTTCATCAATGGCAGCAGAGGAGATTGGTTTCGAACAACAGTTGGAGTCATACAGGGATGTGTACTGTCACCTACACTCTTGAACATTTTCCTGGAAAAGATCATGGATGATACCTTGCATGACCACAAGGGCATTGTCAACATCGGAGGAAGAACAATCACCAACCTTCGCTTCGCAGATGAAATTGATGATTTAGAAGGAGATAAAAAAAGAACTGGATGAGCTCCTCAATACATCATACAGTAATGGAGATTAGTGTAGAAAACCCTAAACTGATGACAAACAACACCAATGGCATCAGTGTATAAATAAAGGTCAGTGGACAGAAGCTGGAAAGAGTAACAAAGTTCAAATACTATAGATTAATTATCTAAGAAGAGGACAACAGACCAGTATATTATTCCAGGATTGCCAAGGTAACAACAGCAATAGCAGGCTGAGACCAATATGAAAAGATACCAACATTGCTTTAGGTTCCAAAATAAGGCTAATGCGCTCATTTCTCATATACATCTTTCTGTATGCTTATGAAACATGGACACACTAATCAGATCTACAGAGAAGGACTAAACCCTTCGAAATGACTTGTTACCACAAGATCTTGGACATCTCATACATTTACCATTTCACCAATGAAGAAATACAGATCAGGATCCAGTAAGCTATCGTATTTTACGAAGACCTTTTCAGCATTGTCAAAAGGAGAAAACTGAAGTGGTGCGGTCATGTCTCAGATCATATTTACTGGCTAAAACAATCTTGCAAGGCATATTGCGTGGGTGCAGAAGAAGATGCAGGAAGAAAAAGGGGTGGGAAGACAATATTAAGGAGTGGACAGGCATAGGATGTGGAGATTTCAAACGGGCAGTAAAGAGCAGGGAAAGAAGGAGATAATTGATTGCAAAGTCAACTGTGGTGCCCCAACGACCTCTTGGTTTAAAGAATTGATGATGATGATGATGATGATGATGATGATGATGATGATGAAGCATTAAATAAATGTTGTCATTACGCTGTAGGAATTTTGATTAGTTTGTTGAAGTCAAAACATTAAGGGAACTAATATATTTTCATCTTAAAAGGGTGTGCCTTCATTACAAGTCACGTACGGCTGCAAACTACATAGAGACCATGATCTGCTGCCGCTGTCACATAATGCGCCGGTAGGTCATGCTATATAATGTCTTATTCTCCTGACTACTTACAGAAAACTGCATTAACTCACATCCACCAGCAAATCTGGGTCTATTCAGTTTGCACTTTGACTCAAGTCACAATACCGTATATACGGTAAGTGAACACACAAAATAACCTCGAATATGGGATTATAATGACAGGAAGGCCACTCGGAATAATTTCAAGTTCGCCTAATTCTATATAATTATCCAATACGAAGAAGCAGCATTTGCAACATACCATGAATAATATAATAAGTGTCTCTAAAGCCAATCACATTCATGTGTCTTGTTAAAGATAATATAGCTGATGAGCTGTTACTCGAAACAGATGACGTTTAACGTCATCAAGGACGATTCAAATAATGAAGAGATATTTAGGTGCGTTGGAAAAACAAAGTTAGAACGGTGTGTCACAATAATTTGTATATTTTAAAATCTGGAAATAATAACTGGTCCCTTAGGTCGCTTGATTCTAAAAATAGTAATGGTGGTGTTGGCGAGTTTCAGCCACCATTCCTGTTAACCCTCGTCCTTTTTTTATTTAAGTAACACTGACTTTCTTTCTGAACATGTGATGCACAAGATAATTCAGCAGAATTTTGGAGTATATTCTGCCGTCAGTTGACAGTAAAGGGATGCTCCTGTGGTGACTGCATATATGCATGACACCTTTTCGCTTGAACACGTGGACGATCGATGCAGGCTCCTGTGATACAGTTCCAAGCGTCTACATTGACAGGAAGAGTTCAGTCAATTTTTGTGTCATGTGAGAGCCTAGTAGTTCTCTGCTGGCACAGCATATCTATCCTCAGGTTGTTTTATCGTTTGACTGCATGTCAGTCGTTTTCACACTTTGAGTCAGAGCTGAAGAATTAGAAAGTGTTATGTTGATTTTCCCCTGAGGCAGTCAGTCGATCGATAGATGACTGATTTTTGAGGATGTCCCTCATGATGGTAACCACAGAATCTTTTCATAGCATCAAAGAAGTTTTTCACAGCATCCGTGTCTGCGTGGGAATGACTTTATTCTCTCTTATTGTTCAGTCACGAGTCTTGCAGCACTCTAAGGTTGCAGTGGAAAGTCCTCTTGGTATTGTTGAAGGTTGCGTTCTTTGATGATGAAGTGCTGTCGTCTAAGCGGGTCTTTTGTAGCCCATGTTTTTTTTTTTCACTCAGAAGTTTCTTAACTACAGCATCGTTCTCATCTTGCCAATTTTTTATATTTACATGTGGTGAGGTCTACTGTTTAAAATTTAGTCGAGACTCTCAAAAAGATGTCCAGTTTTTCTCGACTTTTTGGAGTTTACATCGATTGTATGCAGCTGACTTGCACAGTTCTTCGACAAATGATTATTTCATATTCTTCCATTTCAATCTGGAGACAAAAAGCCTTGGCTATTGGCTGAATTATTCAGCTATTGAGTTTGCATATTATGAGCCTGTGGTTAATAAAGCAATCTGAACTTTTGCACTAACATACTTTATCAGAGAGTATGAATAATTACTTAAGGAACCAGAAATAAAACACAGTGCAATGATAGAAAAAATATCGGAGGAAAAATATTGACTATTTCTCATTTTCACCCAATTTAGCAAATAAATATAGGTTGTTCTTTTTAAAGCAAAGTCAGTCGGTCTTAATTTCAAAATGCACCTGTATCAAACGTCCGTTTGAAAACCGTTTTAAATTCGATGTCGTTAAAAATTCCGATTTATTGGTTCTCTTTCCTGTCACAGTCAGAAATGCATGCAATACGTTTAAGTATCTTTATGTGCATTGTTATGAGAGAGAGAGAGAGAGAGAGAGAGAGAGAGAGAGAGAGAGAGAGAGAGAGAGAGAGAGAGAGAGAGAGAGAGAGAGAGTATGTGTGAAAGATTAACCCAACCAATTAATGCCACCAATTTTGAAAGGAATTGTTTCATAATATGAAAATTGCGTTATAAAAGTCTTTACAAAATGGCATCAAATATATTTTTATATTTCTTATCTTTGCTTGAGATAATGTAATAAGCTTCTTTCTATGTAGATAATTCCTACATCTGATTGGTGATCAGATGAGCTAAATTCGAACTGAAATTATACACTAAAGAACCATTTTCTTCGATTTTATGGAGTCCTATCCAGTACATGATAACTCAAATGACCATGCATTCAGTAGTTTGCGTCAGCCTGTAAACTGCATTTGTACAGGAATAAAACGCTAAGAACTATCTGATTATCCATAGTTTAGAATTTAAAGTCTAGTTTTGTTTACTCAGTAGACATAATCGAAGGTGCCAAGTTCATATAGAAAACTACATGTATAAAGCCTTGATCATTCTTATCACGTGATCATTCAAACATTATCTAGACGAGCGATATTGTTGGGGATGCATTCATGATGCATTGATAAATTCTATGAAACACCTTATGCAGTCAACCCTTTGTCCAAGAGAGACATCCATCTGTCAACTATCGCATTAAAGAGATTTCATTTCATCCTTGTGCTTTGTATGAATCCTTAAATAGGCGGGACAAGAAAAGTTTTCTCATCTGAATGATTCAGCTTATACCACGTACAGATTCAGCTATTTGTAGCGCTCACACGTTTCATACAATGTTCAGAAATTTGTCATATATATATATATATATATATATATATATATATATATATATATATATATATATATATATATATATATATATATATATATATATATATATATATATGTATATGTATATATATATATATATGTATCTGTATATGTATATATATGTATGTATATAGATGTATGTATATATATATATATATATATATATATATATATATATATATATATATATATATCTATATATATATATATATATATATATATATATATATATATATATATATATATATATATATATATAAAACCGGGAATCTAGTCAAAACGAGAAAGGATACTCTCCAAGATAAGTAAGAACGCGGAGCATGGTCCATTGTACAAAGAAATAAATCTGAAGAGATTTTGGACAGATGGTGAACTCCATCTGATGAGAGACAATGACTATATTGCTGTAAATGCCTATGTTTGGAGAGTAAAGCTGAAACAGACAATATCCAGTGAAGTCTAGATGAAGAATTGTTGGTGGCAGGAGTTACAATGTATTGACATCTGTGTAAATTACAGAATCAGATATTGGTATCTAGCCATATGCAGTGCTGAAAAGGCACAAAATAATTAAAAGAAGTCTAGATAACAAGTCATGCGGATACCAGGCTTACACTAATCTTGAGTAAATAATTTTGTAGATATGCAATAAAAAGCAAACATTTTCACCGGAAATTAAATTAGGAGTTAACATTTGAAAGAGGATTTGAGACGTCGTATGATTGACTTTTAGGTAGAAAGAAATCTTATTTTGACGGAAAGCGAAATTTGACCGAGCTTTTCATTGTGCATCCAGTTGCATAAGTATTTTAGTGATAACTAATTTCTTCTTGAAACAAAAAAACATTCTTTGATGGCATTAAAGTTCCTTTTGGAAATTGAAATGAATTCATTCTGGGTCTTGATTATGATGTATGTACTTCACTAATGGATACCTGCAAACACATACACACACACACACACACACACAAGAGTGGCAAATTGATCTTAAGGTCTCACTGGATAGTTTCGTATTTTGACACCCCCCTAATTTTTAAGGTAGAAGGCATGAGCCTGATTATCACAACCCTAGCATTTATAAACTCACACATAAGCTAAATCTGTAATGTGGTTTACATTTACTTTGAGTTAGGCTTGTAAATGGGTTGCCTTGTTGGTGACTGCCTGTCACATTTAGACTAGCACTGGAGATCAAATGCGTAACTTAGTCTGCAAATGTACATCCGACTTGGCTTACGTATTTACATGTGTCTGCTTCAGAGGTAAATATCTAAAAGTCTACATGGTTGAGGGGTGATGAAAAGTATGTTAGTTTGTTATAGTACTAGTGAACTTTCAAGATCAATAAGGTACATACTGACTCTGTAAGCCTGCTTCTCACATGAACAGGTTGAAAATAGCTCTTTTCTGTCAAAAATGAATGTAAAAAAGAGGGGTTGGTGGTAGTATAGGTTCAGTATCAAAACCACCAGTTGCATAAGGAATTAACCTTAATACCTTAGTCAGAATCTTACAAGCATCCTTTCAACAAAAATCATTAGTTAGTTTTTATTTGTATCCTTATTGTAAAATTATGATCATTTTTCTGCAATAGGTCATTGTCGGATGAAAATTTGGCAAAACAACTGTCCGGTGAGACCTTAATGACCCATGTCATTTTTTTCAGTCTTGTCAAATTTGATTAACTATGCCATAAATCATTTCCTTATTACCTCCATGTCTTGAATCTGACAGAGTAAGGTATTTCAAAACAAACACTTCCTATAGGTTTGCCTATAAGTACATGCTAGTAGAGAAAGGAGCTAACTTAGCACTGTCAGAGTTTACAGCTGAGCCAATTTTCTAATGAACAACAAAGACCTAATAAGTTTGATACAATGTGGTTTAATGAAGTAATTCACTTACTTATTCATTTTTCAATATTTATAATAAATGTTTTCTACATTTCTTATAATTTAAATGCTAATTGCCTTAATATTATGAATTTACATTCCTATATGTTCATGATGTAACATTTCGACACATACATTTCATTTATTTACAGACATATTCAGTTATAATGGCCTAAAAATACACTACCCATTTAACACCTGCTGAAAAGCAGCAATTTCATGACATTTTAAGTAAGAAAACTGCAAAAGTGGACACATGTACAATTTGGCTGGGAGCTAAAACATCAGCTGGATATGCAATGATCTGTACACATTTCAGAAGGAAGAGAATAAAACTTCTAGCACATTGTTTGCTGCTTTTCTTACACCATCCTAATGTGACAATGTCAAAAAATATACACATGTTGCATATATGCCATAATAAATCATGCAGATAAATTTTGCATTTATCTTTGGAAACTGCATCAATTAGTAATAAGCGACAAATTTGTCGCAACATGGTTTAGTGTACAGAACATTATGCCTGTCCAACGTGCTTATTGTAAGGTAGTAATTACAAATTATTCGCAGTTTTTCCATTTTACAGTTTGTTTTCATTTCTTCTAGGCCTCAAGGTGTTTGGTAGCACACTTGGTGAAGAGACATTGAAAGCCAGGCTGACAGCAAAGGTTTCATCAGGAGTCAGCCACATCAGATGTTGTGGGGCTTTCACAGGAACAGGTGAATCAGAATCAACTTCATTGGAATTTTGGTAACTTTCAAGAACTGCATGACCCTTTTTAAACTGTGTTTATCTCCTCTCCTGGTTTCTTTTGCATGATTTTCTTTTTACTTTATGGTTAAGTGTAGGCATGTTACAATCACTTGGAAAATAAACTTGTCCGCAGCATCTTCAGCAACAATATAAGCTGGCCAGTATGAAAATGACACAAAGGTGAACTTAGAGGTGTGAAACTACATTTTCCATACATAATGTCTACTCAGCAGATGTGCTGAGTCTGGGTATAGAATTTCACTGTTGAAGTTTCCTAAATGAATTGGTTCTGTTTACAAACTTTGGTCAGTCACTTTTGGGTTAGCTGAGGAGTTTCCTCCCTTATACATTCACTTCTGATTTCTCTTTTTTAACACAGATATGACCTTCTTTATTAAATCAGGGAGGGAATACTGGTCAGTTCATATATGCTGTGCATCATTATTATTCTTTCAAGTACTTAGCATGTACATTCTGCAACTATTTTACAAGAGATTCAGCTTGGCTTCCTTTGCAGCTTTTATTCACTACAATTTCAGATTTCATGAAGAGTTGCATTATTTGTGCTGTCAGATGTCTTTGATATCACTTGGCACTAATAATACAGGTTGTATTGGTTATGAAAAATGATGAAACTGACATGTTATAAGGAAATGGTATGTTTCAGTGGGGAAAGTAATAGATGAAGTTTGAAGCTGTTGTCATAGTGGTTGCTCTGTTTGATGGCTTTTGCTCATCGATTAAAGCAATAAGCAAAAGGAAACAAGCAAGCTTGAATTTTACACATGTAAAGGTTACATTTTATTTAAAATTGCCTAATGTTTTGAAAATAAGAAGATTTTCCCTTAATCAGACTGCTATTTAAATTATTACGGTCTCACTGGATAGTTTCGTATTTTGACCCCCCCCTAATTTTTAAGGTAGAAGGCATGAGCCTGATTATCACAACCCTAGCATTTATAAACTCACACATAAGCTAAATCTGTAATGTGGTTTACATTTACTTTGAGTTAGGCTTGTAAATGGGTTGCCTTGTTGGTGACTGCCTGTCACAGCTAGACTAGCACTGGAGATCAAATGCGTAACTTAGTCTGCAAATGTGCATCCGACTTGGCTTACGTATTTACATGTGTCTGCTTCAGAGGTAAATATCTAAAAATCTACATGGTTGAGGGGTGATGAAAAGTATGTTAATTTGTTATAGTACTAGTGAACTTTCAAGATCAATAAGGTACATACTGACTCTGTAAGCCTGCTTCTCACAGGAACAGGTTGAAAATAGCTCTTTTCTGTCAAAATTGAGTGTAAAAAAAGAGGGGTTGGTGGTAGTATAGGTTCAGTATCAAAACCACCAGTTGCATAAGGAATTAACCTTAATACCTTAGTCAGAATCTTACAAGCATCCTTTCAACAAAAATCATTAGTTAGTTTTTATTTGTATCCTTATTGTAAAATTAAATTCATTTTTCTGCAATAGGTCATTGTCGGATGAAAATTTGGCAAAACAACTGTCCGGTGAGACCTAAGTGCTTACCTTTACCAATAACTTCCATCTTCCCACTGCCCGCGTGGGTTCGATGTCCTAACTCGGCCAGTGTGGTCAAATAGAGAAAGCTTGCTAGTAGCTGCCTGTGATAGGTTGTTATTTTATCCGGGTTATTCCTCCATTAGATATACTAGCCGCCATGCGCTGAAAAATGGCTTTAAACCGAAAACAACAACATTAACAACAACACACAATTTTATTCACCAACTCAAAGGTTTATCAAAATACAAGAAAGTATGAATGAATGCGAAAATAGAATTTAAATATTGAATTAAAGCATATATAAAATTCAGTAAATGCTAATCGTCAGATATACAAAATAAGCTTCGCAAAGCAACATGAAAAAGAAAAATATAAAATATTTAACCTGCGTTGATTAAATGCTTGCTTATCCACATAGATATATTTCTCAAATAAATGTTCGTATCTTTATTGTAATTATATATAGTTCAAGACAATTACGACTTTCCCTAGCAAATATGACAGGCCTGAATCATCGCTATAGCTTCATACCGTAATCAAATTATTAATTCCCTAATTGTATCTATACTAAATACATTACATAATAAGTTGTTAATGATCTGTACTTCTGATGTAATGCGTTTCTATTCCGGAGGTCTTGTTTTCTAGTTATTATCAATCAACACCATTTCATTACACGGTATAAATACTCGTGCAACTTATCAGTGGAATTCACTTAACATGATGCAGTAATGGAGCTTCGTATCTAGTTACACACGAGTCGTCGATTCTCGAGTCCATTTATTTTCTACTATATTCGTTCTCCACCTTCAGTAATCTATATACACGTATACATGCACGAAAACATGTACTTCTATACACGTATGCATGTATGCAAACGCGCGCTTTTTTACACGTATGCATTTACGAAAACACGTACTTCAATACACTTATGCATGTACCAAAAAACGTACATCAATACACATATGAATGTACGAAAATGCATACTTCTGTACAAGTATGCACGTATGAAAATATGTATTTCAATTCAAGAATGTTTGTACTAAACCACGTATTGCTACATACATATATAAGCATTTCATTCCTGTGGTGCGTACATTATGGTTCATATATATGTAAAAATACTTTGTATACCGACAAAATTTGCCCGCTGTTAGTTGAGAGACTGCAGCCTAGTCATTAAATACGAGAGAGAGAGAGAGAGAGAGAGAGAGAGAGAGAGAGAGAGAGAGAGAGAGAGAGAGAGAGAGAGAGAGAGAGAGAGAGAGAGAATTATCTTCGATGGTTTAACATAAATAGCCAGACGTAAACAAACATTCGATCTCTAATGCTTTCTAGATGCATTTACTTACCATCTGAGTATATTACCCACCTTAGAGTCAAACAAAAAACAACGACTAAAATACTTCAATTGCCAAAAAGGACATAAAAGCTTATTCATGAAATTTTAAGTGAATTAGAGCGTACTCGTCTTTATTCAGCTTCATTGGACTCAACGGAAATATTTTTCCGGATCCAAAATTTGTGACAAGGATAAGTTTGATCGGATATTATTGCATCCCACCTAATTCAATCATATTTGTTGACACAGCTAATAATCTTTTGCTGTTCACCCGGGTACGAGTGGGCCGTCTATAGCTGCTATGATCCTTTATCGTGAATGCGTCATAACCACTGACTGACTGATGCGAGGTTAAAGACCGGAAGATAAAATTGGAATACCATCTAAATAGGAGTAAATACGTTGCTGGTACAGGATAAGGCCTATTTCTGATCGATTAGTTTGCTTGCATAATCAGCATAGTAATTACCAATTTAATGTCGTACAGAGCTAGAGAGATGCAGGTGGAAATTACTGCTTCATATATACCGGATGAGGACATTAGCAAAATGGTCACAAGCATGTCGAAGAGTTTGTTAAACAGAATTATGTATTCTCTTCTTAATTTCTATCCTCCATTTTTAATCACAAGTTACAGCTTTTTTAATCTTCACAAAGTTGGCAGCTTCCTGTTACAACGATGTCTATCTGAACAAGGACGGTAACAGCATATAACAAAGATGACGATAAACGAACCTAAACTTCAGAAAAAGGAAATTTTCTAAAACTTATTAAAATGGTTTTGTAAACGTTTTGTCAGGGACATGATACATATTTGGAATGGGTTAGTGAATGTGTTCATTCAAGTTCCTGCCAATTATGTATGTAAACAAGTTTGTCAAGGACCGCCATTAAACTCAAAATTACACGAAAAACACTATAGTTTGCATTTCGTGACGGCTATGCAATCTGGGTGTACCTTCTGACATTTAATTAATAAAAATTCTCGTTTAATATTTTGGAAACGCAGTACAGTTTATATGATTTTTGGAACGGACTAGGAGTGGGGTTGAACGACATGATAGGCTGGCTATACATGTCGGCCAGTGTATTTCGTGGTGAAAGAACCATTAAACCTCGAGTAAAACCACCGAACCACGGGTAGGTAATGGCAAGATTTTCTACATATCTACATTGATAAAGGCGAGACTGGAACCTCATTTACTAACTGGTTAAACCATAATTATAACAAGGATCGTTTAAACCAGTGGAATTAATGGCTTCCCAACGATCATTTATATAATATCATTAACAGGTATACAATTCCAGTCAATGATTTGAACACGTAAAGGGGACTATTTTTTAACTGACAGTGTCCATGTTTATTGAATATGGTGAGAGGAATAAATTTAATTTAAAGTAAAAATAGAAAACTATTTTATCTATGAATGCTATTTATCCATAGGGGATGGATATTTGACGTCATACAAAAATATCGTTCCCTATTTTATAGGCAAACGAACTGATTTTGACAAACCGATTATACAAAAAGTAAGAAATGTGTTGAAATTCAAAATTTACTGAAGCTTTGTATTTAGCAAATTTGTAAAGAATATTCTCCTAATTGCTTTTGCACAACTGACCACTTTTTGGATGCACTGGATGCAACAGTATTTGTAAGCTTGTCATATGTGAAAGTAGAAATTCGCATAACCTGTGACGTTTTCAGTTGTTTCCGGTTGTCACGTTATTGCAGTTGGTTGAAAGTGACGCGAAGTTTTGATAGTTGTTAGAAAGATTGGATTTAAAGCTGGATATTCTTTTATTTTATATGAAAAATTAGACATATTAATATCATCAAGGATTATATTGATACCGTTTCCATTAATATCATCAAGGATTATATTGATACCGTTTCCATTAATATCATCAAGGATTATATTGATACCGTTTCCATTAATACCATCAAGGATTATATTGATACCGTTTCCATTAATATCATCAAGGATTATATTGATACCGTTTCCATTAATATCATCAAGGATTATATTGATACCGTTTCCATTAATATCATCAAGGATTATATTGATACCGTTTCCATTAATATCATCAAGGATTATACCGTTTCCATTAATATCATCAAGGATTATACCGTTTCCATTAATATCATCAAGGATTATACCGTTTCCATTAATATCATCAAGGATTATATTGATACCGTTTCCATTTTGCTTAAGATTCATTTATTAATATCCTGCCAAAGTGAAAAGTGGGAGATTCTCAGAATAGGTTGTACAAATCTGACCGCCTTATGAACTGGCTCCTTGTATTTCCAAAACTTTAATTCATCTTGATTATTTACACCTTAGTTTCACGACGCTACACTGTCTGGGTTTGTTCTTTAGGAGCTATAGAATATAGTTTATGGCACCAGCGAATTGCCAGACCAGAGTACCAGCCATAGACGTAATGCGGCTTAGTAAAGTCAAAACTATACCATTCATGGCGACTTAGCGGCCAAACTTTCGACGCGAATGTTTGAAATTAATCGATTTAAGATATCTCACTGAATATGACTAGCATTTTTTATTAAAATATTTAAAATTCAGGAAGCATATTCATAAAATATTTTCACTCAAAATCACATGGATTATCAATTTACTAATCTGTGAATGGAAGCGTACCTTAAGAAATCATGAGAGGTGGAAACTGTTCAACTACCACAAAATAAATATTTTCAGATCTAACATATATGTTAAAAAACATGATCAAAAAGTAAGTGGGGAATATTGTTCCTAAAGTTTCCATAACAGAGGTAAGGGGAAGATATCTAACAATCAGATATTGTTACGTGTTCCATCCATATAGCCTTCATACAAAACACGGCCACAATAGTAGAGCAAGCTTACACATTATATAAAAGATTTAAATAAACAAAAAACATTTCAACAACGACATTTTAATTCTGAATTAACCTTACAAAGACATTCTGGACTCGAATGTTTTCCAATAATAACAAAGGAACCAACAAACACGTCCTCTTTGAGATAGAAATCAAATGTGAAACAAGATATAAAGCCCACCCAGAAGGCAAAGTAGTATCAGATTAAAATCAAATTAGATAATTTTTCATGGAACTTGGCCTCACCAACCACTCTGGCACTGCTATCTAAAACATAAGACAAGTCAGGTAAGACACCCGGTGACCCGCATAATTAAGCAGACAGATTGATTTTAGAAGTGAATATCTCTTTTAGTCAGTCTCTGTAAAATGCTGAATAAATAGATGAAGATGAGCACAAATAATATGAAGATAATACAGTAGATTGCAATTCTTATCGCGTACACTCATCGGCTAAAGATATCTGGAAATTGTTAAAATCAAACCAGAAGCTTCGATCATTCGTAAGTAGATCTTTTGTTTCATCCTAAAATTAATATGGCTTTATAAATCTACTAACAAAAAACAAAAGCAACGATATTACAGGAACTTGTAAAAGAAAATGATTATAGCTGGGTTTCATCTCTGGAAGGGAAATGGGACATAAAAAGAAAGGCAATATTGTAAAAACGATTTGGGAGAAGAACTACAAGAGTGATTCAGAATAACGGAATAATTACTAAGAGATACCATTAACAGACATCTGTGTTGGTAGACAAGCTAGCTTTTAGGTGGGTCAATCGTATGTTTGTTGCGGTCGCATGCGCAGTATCACATAGATGAAGGAAGGAAAGGTTTAAATAGTAGGTATAAATTTCTAATATACATTTCCAAATATCTAAGCTACGATTTTACCATTATTAATGAAACTCCCTGTCTTGAAGGACCACCTTCCAATAGCAGTTTTCGTCATTATTGCAGCACATTTAGTACGTAAAACCCCTCAAACAATTTTCTCCAACATCCTTATTTAATTTATTTGTCCACAGCACACAAAAATCCAAACACTAAAGGCCGTATATTTGTTATTTGGAAAAGTATTTAACACGGAAATGCAGTCAACTTCTCGATTAAGATGTAACAAAGGTGTAGGAAAACGGTAAATTCATAAACACCGATCAGTTACGAGAAACCAAACATTAAGCTTACGTGAATTTGCTGTAAAAGTATTACCGTATATAGGACGGATTACGTAATAAGCAGCTTTATCAGGACTGTGCCTAGACTGATTGATAGAGCCAGATGGACACATAATACCAGACAATTATAAATTACCAAACATTTGCCGTTATTTCACGAATACTTGCCATTAATTAAAAGTGCATTGCCAAATAATATCTATAGACATGTTACGTTGGTTATCAAAACCCAGAACCATTATATAATAAGTGCAACGTTATCTGAAATCAAGATAAAAGAGGCTTACACGTTCTATAAATATCCTGCTACATTGATGCAATACGAAAAGACGATTCTGCAACATCGACTGACACGAATTTCCAGCTTATTGCCGAAGGGAATAAAATTACGATGCAGCCTGTTACCGATATTGTGCCTACATCAGAAGCCTTCTTAATATATACTTGTACTGACAACATGTAAGTATTCATCAATTGCAGCTGCGGGATTATTGATTGTAATTTACACTTTATACAATTCACATGTGCTGATTTTTAAAATGAAGAATGTCTTCTGTGTACCTTGCTAGAAGAAACTTGATTAACGCACGCACGCAGTGCTTCAGAATAAGTGAGATCAGAATACTTGGTCCGTGATATATATATATATATATATATATATATATATATATATATATATATATATATATATATATATATATATATATATATATATATATATTAAATTTTTGAGATAAAGTAAAAGGACAGTGATTCGTTTGCAGAGTATAACCTCATGACGTCGATCAATTTATATTTTAACATAGGATGCCATGGGGCTTTCGTTCCATCGTAATGTTGTTGCAATTAAGTTAACGTGCAAATAGAATCGTCATGTACTGCCTTGCTTCCAAGAACAGAATAAAAAATATTCTCTGCAGTTTCCATTGCCATTAAATCACTCATTACAGTAAAGCACAAGCACATGTTATTTGGAAAAGCAGCATTTGATTCTATAAATGCGCTTCTACAGTCTTAAGACGCTTTCAATGCGAACTTATCTTTGACCCTGTTAATCAGGATCTGGAAGCTTGGCGCAGCTATCTGTAATACTGTTGACATTAGTAATGAAATTGAATTACTGATAAAGCAATAAAGGGATTTCAAGAGAAGCATGTCTGCTTTACATCAGGTCTTTCCCCAATCAATACATTGGTAGATGGTATGCATCCTTTTCCTATTAGACTGGTGTGGTTACACTGATTGATCTTGATGTGGTAAAGGGAGACAAAGTCGGGAATCAGTCGATAGTGATAATTTTGAAAACCTAACAAAAAAGGAAAAGTAGATAGTAAATAACTTGTTTAAAACCATATATATATATATATATATATATATATATATATATATATATATATATATATATATATATATATATATATATATATATATATATATATATATCGATCGAGAGAGAGAGAGAGATAGTCAAGAAGACAAAGGATAATGACACACAACCACGATTATCAAAGACATACCTATAATTCGTGTACATTACGTGCTGCCTGATACTTGAATGTCTTATATATAATTTTAAATCCGAAGGAACTGAATGTTTTAGCTTTATTTCTTTAATTTACTTGCAGACTTTGGCTCTTCAACCGCACTGAAGTGCTTTCATTGTTACAATAAAGTTTTGGGCCATGTCATTTATTATGTTCTTATCGACAGTCTAGGATCAAATATGCTGACAAAAGGTTCACTTCACATACAAAGACAAGGAAGAAAAGCAAGCGGATCTATTCAAAATAACAATGCAACAGGATCAACAATTTTCTTCATTATTTACATAAGTTTATAATGAGTTACATGGTGAGAACATTCGTTAGCATTAATTACTTTTAAGAATGTTGTTTCTAATTTGTTTTGAGAAAAGCATATATTTTCCGCGTATAATATTCGAGATTTGCTAATTATAGATGTCTGAATGCATACCTTAACGTTGTCAAAGCTATTCGAGATTTGCTAATTATAGATGTCTGAATGCATACCTTAACGTGTCAAAGCTATTCGAGATTTGCTAATTATAGATGTCTGAATGCATACCTTAACGTTGTCAAAGCAAGTTTATGTTTACGTAGTACACGTGTTCAGGTGTTTAAAATTCCCTTTGTACATGAAGAATAAAAAAAGCAATAGCTACCAATCCTTAAGGTTATTAGGAACACATTGTTTTCTTAAAACGCACTTTAGGTCGCTGAGTCAAGGATTGAAGACTCAAATACTAAAGATACTATTGACACTCCTAGAAACAGTTTTGTTTCTAATTTGTTAGGTCATAGAGTCCAATGATATTTTATATATTACCGAGATTGAAAAGTACACTACCGCATACATATACTTGGGTTCTTGTACTAGAAGGAAATAACGTAAAATATTCACCATTTTTTTTTTGCACTTAGACGTACATAAGAAAGAGAAGCATTCACTTCTCATTAATAGAGATTGATAAAGTATATGATTATAAAGTTTGAATGTATTATAGGGTTGAATAATATGGTTGGGTATTTATATATCGAAGTGTCGATTTTATCTTATTACTCACGAAGTAAATAAAGTCTGAAGGAAACTGAATATAGTCTCATAAATTACTCATTTGCAAAAAAAAATCGAGACCAGCATCACGTAACTGTTAATATCCAATCATATTGAAGAAAATGCATTTAGTTTATAGTAATTGGAATTTTTAGGATCATATCCTATAAGGCCAGATTTGTTCTCAATGTCCTTAACTGTATATCATTATTATGTTTAATGAAAGACCAGTTGGTCTAAAACAAACTTATTGATTCTTGTAAAATTGATCATTTGGAAGCAAACTAGTTTGATTGTATAGATTTAATGGCCTTTTTGCAGGACTTAATATGCTTTCTGTTAATGGCGGCTAGTTTATCTGATGGGGCACAAAGCCAGGACGACACTCGATAGCACCAATAATCCACGGGAAGCTATTGACGAACTTTCTCAAATACCTACGTTTATGGTGTTGAGACTCGAATTCACGCAGACTTAGATGACATGTGTAACTGATTTGTAAAGGCGAGACCATTGACTACCCGGGATCTATGGAGGTGAGATACGTGAGTGATATGTAAAAGTTAGAGCCTTTGATCACCCACAGCCATAGGAGCCTCATTGACTGTCATAATCTTCGAACGTTGATAACTCCGAATTAAAATAAATTTATTTGAAGATGGTGATTACTCTTGCCTAAAATCTTGAAAACCTTTTATGTGCCAGTAAAGAAAATCTCACATTACATACCACGCCATCTTTCATTAATCTGCTGATTAGTCAGAATGTAGCCTCACTCAAATCCCAAACAGACAGCGTGGATTTAGTTACTTCCCCATGTGTTTATTATCATCTTGCAAAACCTCTCTCTCTCTCTCTCTCTCTCTCTCTCTCTCTCTCTCTCTCTCTCTCTCTCTCTCTCTCTCTCTCTCTCTCTCAACCACATACCTATCTGTTTATTTCAGTTTTCTATGAAATGCTACATGCCTTTTAATATACGAAATTGTTGTCCATGTTTTTTTTTGTTTTTTTTTTTGATGTACTTAAACAATCAATTTGTATGTTTAAGGTAAGGACCTGGATTAGTCAGCTAACTCATATCCAATACTATATTGCTTAATACAATGACAATAAAACTATATTTAAAACAAAATAGTCTGGTGACACCCTGAAAGTAATGAATTGATTAATCTTACTGCCTGGCAATCAACTATCACATACAAACGTTCCAATCGACCATTTCCCAGTCCGATCATCCATCTAGCGGTCCATGTTCGGTTAAATTCATATTTACCGGTACAGGTAAAAGTATGTGGTCTGACAATACTGTCTTGACAAAACAAGTCAGACACCTGTATACTTTTAATGTATAACATGTATAATTTAAAATCTTTATAAATCCCAACCGTTTCATTCAATTATCATGCAATATAATGGATTGCATTTTAGTGAAAACCTTGATTTTTTAAAAAAAGAAACGTTAAGGAGAAAACTCAGATTGCAAAATAAATGACTATCCTAATTATCCGACGGACCATAACCTGAAATTCAAGAGATCATTTTTATAAAACGAAACGAAAACGACAACAACAAAGAGACAAAAGAAAAAGAAAAAAATTCCCATCATGAATTGTAATGCATGCACGCCACGTTTGCCTGCAGCGAGGCCTGCTTCGCATAATTCCTCGATTCGAAACTTAATTAAAAATGGTGTTGATTGCATAGCCTGTAGTCCGGGGGATCAATCGATTCTTCATTAACAAGGCACGGCTAAGTTAAAATCAATTGTGTCGCACCCCATGCTTCTGGGAAGATCTAGAGTGCTAAACTGACGCGAATTTCGATGCGCTACGGGTAATTTTTTTTAACGCGTCTTCGCTCCTCACGTGTTAAAAGGTTGAATATAACTCGATAGCTGGCGTATACAGATATGCTCGTGCATGAGAGTACTAATTTTTATTCTCTTGCAAAACGAATTTTATTTTTAGAAAATCCTTTTCAGTAAAAACATGACGTAGGAAATCCACTGTGGCTCTTACTAAGATAACGAGGCTTATCAAATATAAGTAAATTTGAATCTTGAAGAACTCAAAAGAGCACATGGCTGATGTTCAAAATACCTTAATGATGACAAACATTCCACCGTGCAATAAATATGAGGGTTACCCAACCATCAACTTCAAAACTGGTCAAATTCGATCAACAAAACTTTAAATTACAAAATAATCGCTAATATATTATTTCTTTGTCTTTCTCTTTTTTTTACGCGAAAAGAGTGATTTGTCATATTTTGCTCCAGGTAATTTTATCACACACCATTTATGCGATTCTAGAAGTTTATTCTGTAAACATGCACAGCAAGTGTTACATGGGGGTCAATGTTGTGACGTTGGCGTGACGTCTTTGTTAACGTTACGATTTAGTTGACGTGATAGCTTTGTTCTTGTGACAGCTTCAATTTTGTGACGGTTTAACTGGCGTGACTACTTAGTTGAAGTCAGGTTTAAAGGCGTTGTTGTTGTTGTACGGTTTAACGCCATTTTCAGCACAAGATAGGCTATACATGGCGGCCAGTATTAATAGTGGAGGAAGAACCCTGGAAAACCCAGGGAAGAACCACCGACCCACGAGAAGGTACTGACAGGCTTTCTCACTTACCCACGCTAGCCGAGTCTGGACTCGAACTCACGCAGACAGAAGTGAGATGGCAGAGATCTGTAACGGTCAGCGTTTTAGACCACTCGGCCACTCTGGGAGAGTGACGTAAGTGTCCGCGTAAGTTCGAGTCCATGTTCGACTAACGTGGGTAGGAGAGAAAGCCTACCAGTAGTTACTCGTGGGTCGGTGGTTCTTGCCGGGATTTCCATGGTTCTTCCTCTACCATAATACTGGCCTCCAGAATAGCTTATATTGTGCTGAAAAATGGCGTTAAACCACATAACAGCAACAACATTTAGCTCAGCTTATATCACACTGTGTTATGGATAGTCATGAATCTTGATGGGATATTCATCTTGAAGGTTGACTCACCATGAGAAAACGTTATATAGTGATACACTTATGTTGCTTTATGACTTCGCAAAGTTTATGGATTATGCCACGTGTGTCTCATGTGAGTTAATCGTGACTTGCGCGCTACTATGCTTCCGTGCGTGTGTATATGTGTGCGTTTCTAACGTAGCCTTAAAAAATTTCGTCCTATCGCTACGATGCATGCAGTATGGCTGTTTATAGTGATGGCTAGCACTGAGGCGTCATACTCCACCCATCACATTATCCTGACACCTGGTCGACAAGTCCTAAAACTAACCTCTTAAAACTGAGCACCAAGCGAGGCAGCTTCTTGCACCATTTTATGTTTTTGGTATGATTACGCTGGGGTTCGAACCTGTGACCACCCGCCTCAGAGGCTGACGCTCTAACCATCTAGGCCACTGGAGTAGTTTTGTGGTTTACAATATGTGTTTACACGCGCAAATTTAGATGTCGATAGTTTGACATCAAGACCTGGGTGTTTAAAATTTTCCTATATAAAATTCAGTGTTATTTATGCGAAAGCAAGTCGTGATCAATAATACTAGAAAAAATTATATATATATATATATATATATATATATATATATATATATATATATATATATATATATATATATATAGAGAGAGAGAGAGAGAGAGAGAGAGAGAGAGAGAGAGAGGATAGATAGATAGATAGATAGATAGATAGATAGATAGATAGATAGATAGATAGATAGATAGATAGATAGATAGATAGATAGATAGATAGATAGATAGATAGATAGATAGATAGATAGATAGATAGATATCCCCTCCCACTAAATTGCATTGTAATGAGATATTTCGTTTCCTATGCCCCTGAAGTTATGTAATAAATGTCACATTCACTTTCAAATTCTTTCATCGTCGTGTTAATGCTAGCTAAACAATTTTTTATGCTATAATTCATTTGGATCTATCTGTTTTGACCCTATCTGAAACGACTCCTGATACTAAAGCGGTCTTCATTTACCTGCTGGCGGTGACAATATTTAAATGAAGCGGTCTTCATTTACCTACTGGCGGTTAGAATATTTGACTGAAGCGGTCTTCATTTACCTGCTGGCGGTGACAATATTTGACTGAAGCGGTCTTCATTTACCTGCTGGCGGTAGTAATATTTGACAGAAGCGGTCTTCATTTACCTGCAGGCGGTGGTAATATTTAGCTGAAGCGGTCTTCATTTACCTGCTGGCGGTGGTAATAGTTGACTGAAGCGGTCTTCATTTACCTGCTGGCGGTTGTAATATTTGACTGAAGCATTATGATTTTAATTATAAAAGACTTCTCTCAACACTCAAGCAATGTTTTTTTTCACGTACAACACACACATGCACGCACCCACACACACATACACACACATATATATATATATATATATATATATATATATATATATATATATATATATATATATATATATATATATATATATATATATATATATATATATATAATACACATACATTAAAAATAACGTGGCTTTTAAAGTGTTGGTATAAAGCAATAATACGAATATATAAACATTCTTTCAACTATAGGCAAATAGATCCGTTATGGATTTCTGCTCATTAATCATAAATGAAATATGAGAATAATGATAACAAGTATTAATAGACCCTGCTTTCTATATAAGATTAAAATGGCACACAATTTCATTGGAATCCTTTCATATTTTGGGGTTCCCTTCTCCCTCTTGTGCGTAAGGTCAACAACATATGCAAAAAACGGGTGTGAGAGAGAAAACGAATAGCGCTGGACGAAAACATTAAAACTGAAGTACAAGAATATAGTTCGTCGTAACCATATGTTTACACTTTCCGTCCAGAGAGAGAGAGAGAGAGAGAGAGAGAGAGAGAGAGAGAGAGAGAGAGAGAGAGAGAGAGAGAGAGAGAGAGAGAGAGAGAGAGAGAGAGAGAGAGAGAGAGAGTCTTTCTTTTAGACATGTTGCAGAATAATGACTAAGATAAACTGCAAATATATTAAATATTTTAATTACATCTTGCTGGTTCGCCATTTCACTTAGTTTCTATTCCGTGCTAATTTCCATACGCCAGAAAGCGAATGCATGAGAGGTCATATTCAATGTACAAAATGCCAATCCTCTTTGTAGTGCATTACTTTTATCATAAAACCAGCTTTCATGTTAAAATTATAATCGTGATTACTGATTTAATAAATGTGAATACTGATTTAATTTAATTTAAATGTATACTAATTTAATAAATGAGAATAAAAATAGAAACTAAAAAAAATAAAATAAAACAGCTTATCAAATTGATTATGTGATTGCAAACAAGAAGAAAATGGATAGAACTATATTTTGCAGCGAACACACTCGTAGGGATGTGGGTTCATTCACTTGGTCAATAAACAGTTATCTGGAACATATCGTAACTACGTTCAAAGAGCAATTATGTCTTTGTATGTGAAAAATGTTTACATCTCGTGGTATATCATTGATGCTGCATACATTATATATATATATATATATATATATATATATATATATATATATATATATATATATATATATATGTATGTATGTATATATGCATGCATGCATGCATGCATGCATGCATGCATACATACATACATACATACATACATACATGCATGCATGCATGCATGCATGCATGCATGCATGCATACATACATACATACATACATACATACATACATACATACATACATACATACATACATACATACATACATACATACATACATACATACATACATACATACATACATACATACATACATACATACATACATACATTGTTTCAAATATCTACAGATTTTGATGACAATTTTAGGATGTTGTTTCAAATATTCCAAAAGAAAACGTTTCCCTTTTCTACTAATAATAATGACAATATTCAATTGAGCAGTCTGTGTAAATACATTACATAAATAAAACCAATAAAAACAGATTCAAATAAGCAAAAAAAAAAGAAAGAAATAGAGCTTTAAATACCTAGACACATACATAGATTTATATGACACCCTTCTGTAACCATCATATGTATAGGGTTTGAAAAGTATGTAATATATATTGACTAAATGCTACAGAAAACAATGATACATACATTGTATAGACACACTGTTTAATTAGTGCAAAAGAAGCTAACCTAATAATATCAATAGAACAGCAATGGGGCACGTCAATTTTTTTGGCCACATTTAATACTGGCCTGTCAAGGAAGTTAATTACAGTCCCACTGGCGCATCTGACATTCTTCAACGATGCAATCGATAATACAGGACATCTTTTGTCATTCTAATGAGAAATCTGGGACCCGGTACCGTACAAATTTATCGCCAAAGCGTGTCACTGGGAATACACACTATCGATAATTTCGCATTTATTTACCGAGTAACGGTCCACTCCGCTCAAAATTACACATGCAAGAGTTGATTTAGAAAACAGCACATTTCTAAAAATTTTAGGGATATTTTTTTGTAATTATTTGTGGTATTACGTGGGTAAATAATTTTTATTACCGACCTAAAACAAAAATTTTGAAACATCCCAACAGTTTTGGTAAGAAAACAAGTCACATTGACTCGAGCCTAATATCACAAGGCAGACGTGGGTCCAAAAAAAATCATGCATAATTAAACCAAACATCGGAACCTTCTTTTTTTTCCCCTGCATCTTGGTTGCCTATATTCAAAAGAAAATAATTCACGTACCTTACTGGGCACTATATATTCCTCAACATTTACTTATGGAAAGAAATTCCTTGTTGTTTAAAAACACAAATTACGCCAAAGGAATGTTGACTACCGACAACAAGGAATCTTCCGATTTCAGAAACATCGACTTCAGCTGCCAACATAATCGATAAACTAACTGACGGCTGGACGGGCCCATTCGTGGAAAAAGGGGAGACATGTCGTGAGAGTCTGGCAGCTCCTGCGTTAAGATCAATAGCGGTGTAAGAGCCACATTTAGCATTTAGCATTTTCTTCTACAATACAGCTAAATGCAGTCTTTATGAACTTCAGACTTATGTACTCTTTTCTAATTGCATATGACTTGCCTTGTAGATATACAACCTAGCAGTAATTTAATATTCCACAGGTTATAAAAATGGTCCAGAATTTATAACGTAATAGAAACCAGATCGTACATACTTTTATTATACTATAAACAAAATTCTAGCAATATCAATGGTCAATTATTAAGA
>JAEAOA010000709.1:1080000-1107500 GCA_016746295.1 Potamilus streckersoni
CATCCCGTCTCTCTGAGAGACCGTCCATTCCAGAAATCAATCGAAGCACTAAATTCTAAAACAGTGCAATTAAAGAAGGCTGGTTTTGGAAGAAAAGCAAGAGCATCAGAGACGATTAGCCACAATGACGAGGAAGCTTTATTTTCAGCGGGTAAAATGGGCTCTCGCTGCATTGCATTTTTCCCTGTTCTACTTTTATTTGGAAACTGTTTGGATTTAGATGCCGAGACGAGTACAGAAAATTAAAGTTTTGAGATGTATGTTTCCACTGACTCCAGCAGTACCCAATATATTCAATATGCTGAGAGAGATAGCAAAACCCTTGATGGTACGGGGAAGGATGACTATAGATCAACAATTCCTCGCATTGTTTTTTTTATCGGAACAGACTCTATTCATCTTTACCAGCAATATTTGAAACGAAGACCGTTGGAAATGATGAATGCCGACAGCCCCTTTTATTTGACACCAATTCCAATGCAGCAACAGATAGAAACTTCCCACATATGGTAATTATATTTCTAAAGGTTCAGTTAATGTCCTTTTAAAGGTAAAAATATAAACAAATAAAAAGGAACAATTTTTTAGACAATGCAAAGAATTAATGAAACAAACAATTATATAAAATAAAACCAAAAATATGGGAAAAATCTGTAATGAATTGCATAATCTGCAGATTCCAAACCGTTTTCAGAATGAAATGTATAAGAAAACAGGTTTTTATGGCAGTGTTCATTGGAATATTGAATTAAATATAAAATATATTCACGGTACAAATATTAAAAATTGCAGGTATTATCCGAGACCAATGGGGGTTAATCAACTTGTAACTCTGATGAAACGAGCAAGCGAAAGGGCACAAATCTAGGGGAGAATTACCAATCATTCTGTAAGGAAGACTACTGTGACAAACCTGTCGAAACCTTGGGTCACTCCAACAAAGATAATGCAAGTGACTGGGCATAAAAAATATGTTATTTATAACTGGTAATAATAATGAGAATAAATCTACTTGCCTTTTTGCCTCTTTAAACTCCTCAAAATGTACTTTGTACTTTGTGGACTCTTTCTGCTAATAAGAATTACGTATTTCCAATGTTACACATCTGTGTACTATGTAGGCCTATAGAATCCAGACTACATTGTTGAAATCGAAATCACATTCCATAGTAGACTGTACTGAACTCCGCAAGAAATGAATCTGTTGTTCACTAAAAAACAAATGTTGAAAATAACATCTTCTTAAAAATTTATGTTTAAAAACTTTCATATTTTTCCAGCTTACGATTCCAAACTATCCATGGCAGAAAAGAAACAGTTACGCAGCTTGTTGTCATCGCCAGTCCCTGAAGTCACATGTACATCGTGCGGATAACACACAGGAGATAATCAGAATTTAGCTGGATTGACAGAAAAAAACAAAATCTCTCCATTCCTAACCAGCTGGGAACTTTGTTTAATGGCGCAGTCATCCATAATATGACTTTAAATTTCAATTTCATATATACAAAAATGGGATTTCTTTTACGCTATGAAGTTAAAAGGTCGATGGGCGGTGCTATATGCGCATAAATACTATTATTGTGTAATGAAGAAGAATCTACCATTGTAAACTTAGTTATTTTAATAATAAAATAATAAATTTTATTTTTATATATATTTGGTTGGGAAATTTATTATTAAGTCTTAGGTAATGAAACAAAAATGAGCACATAATAAAAAGGTTACTGCATTTAGATGGAAAATATGAACTAGTTTTTTCGGATGGATATACGAAAAACTCGTTCATATTTTCCCATACAAATGCAGTTACACACACACACACACACACACACACACACACATATATATATATATATATATATATATATATATATATATATATATATGTATATATATGTATATATATATATATATATATATATATATATATATATATATATATATATATATATATATATATATATATATATATATATATATATATATATATATATGTATATATATGTGTATATATATATTGATATATATATAGATCTATCTGTATATATATATATGTCTATATATATATATATATCTATGAGTGAATGTATGTATGTATATATATATATGTATATATATATATATATATATATATATATATATATATATATATATATATATATATATATATATATATATATATATATATATTTATATATATATATATATATATATATATATATATATATATATAAATATATATATATATTATATATATATATATATATATATATATATATATATATATATATATATATATATATATATATATATATATATATATATATATATATATATATATATATATATATATATATATATATATATATATATATATATATATAGGTAACCATGAATATGGACATGCGGGGTCAGAAACATAAATATTTTTAGCTCTAGTTACAGTAACTACACCATGCTCCATATCAAGCTTCTTCGTACTGCAATACTCTCTCTGTCTCTGTCTGTCTGTCTGTCTGTCTGTCTGTCTGTCTGTCTGTCTGTCTGTCTCTCTCTCTCTCTCTCTCTCTCTCTCTCTCTCTCTCTCTCTCTCTCTCTCTCTCTCTCTCTCTCTCTCTCTCTCTCGGCACGGTTACATTTTTATGTGCAATTTCCTATTTCATGCGGCTGTTTCACTGAATTTTTTGATAACCCACATTGCCTTATAATAAACTTGGTAGTTCCGGTCAATCAGCATGGTTGAAATAATGGTAGATGATTCTGCGCGGACATGTTTGTGGCTGCCTTGAGAACGGTTGACATAAGGGTCAAAAGCACCGCTATAAATAGCGTAAGATCGGATTCATATTAATGTATATTAATGTGTAGGTTCTGCCAATTAGAACGGGCGTGGCATAATATAGCCATGAGATATTTTATATCTACGAATCAAAATGCTACAGATGAGTTGCATCATTATCGTTATACAGTACAACGTGGCAAAGAATTTGTGCAGCAATACAACCAGTACTTCAAAAATACGATGATTAAAAAAGAACAAACGAAAGGATCGCTTAGAAGTTTTTTTTTAAAAAAATGCACATAAGAAGTAGAACAATCTATGTTACTAAACAAGAAGAGGAAATGAAAAAGCCACAAAAGGAAATGAAAATGATGAATAGTGAGAAGAAAGAAAGGAATGAAAACAAAAATGTCCCTCAGTTATAGGACATTCTAGCGAGACTAAAACGTTTGAGAGGAAGTCACTGTCACAAAACCCTAGAGAAAGAGACATACGCTTTCAATCAGATCCTTCACTACCATAACGACAGCGTCAGACACAGCGATGACAACATCAGTAACAACAACAGTTGGACGTGGAAATGTTTAAATCGGTTACAGCTAATACAACAACTACACCATTTTGTTGAAACCCAATGGTTATTTTTAGGGCTTCTCAGTTCTGTAGTTCGAGAGTCTCTAGAACGTGATTGACAAACAAATATAAAAGAAACATCATACCACTCAATATAAATGTTGTCGTATTTTTAGGGTCGGGTGGGTGGGTGAATATTTTCTGAATACTAAATAACAAACGAAGACAAGAATACATTTATGTTTTTGGTATATTCTGAATTAGGATCGCAATGAAATTTGAAACATATCGCAAAAGTCCACTTGCTTCTTCTTCTTAGGAACGTCTAGATTTGAATTTATGTACTGGAATGGGTTCTTTTCTTTTACTTCTCATTGTTTTGCATTGGATTTCATCGCTACAATGTGTTGATCCGTTTCTGAAAGCCCCAATCCATTTTCTTTTTTTTTTCAACTTTCGTTTGACGTTTTGAAGACAAATATAATATTTCCTGAGAATGACAACATGCATGTTTATTTTTGTATTGGGATCTACTTTCTCCTGTCTTTAAGGTTCTATTTATCTGAAGCTCTGGGTATTCTCTAGCGTAGTTCTTTCCAGAGAGAGATGTAGCATTTATCTTCTCTTCTTTCTCGAGAAGAGAAGTCTTGAATTCCTCCAATTATTTGGATTGATGTGTGAACGACACTCTGTAAATCTCCTGCTAGAAGCTTTGTACTCGGCTCTTCCATCGTCATAGGTTGAATGTAAAGCTGAATGATATTATTGTTAAACGCTCACTCCAGCGATTCAGCCATATCCGACTCCATCCTCCTCTTCTTCACTACGAGAGAGAGAGAGAGAGAGAGAGAGAGAGAGAGAGAGAGAGAGAGAGAGAGAGAGAGAGAGAGAGAGAGAGAGAGAGAGATCAGTCCTAGCTCCAAAAGATCAGTTTTACCTTTACACCAATCAAAAATGACTTCAGAACGATCGCTTGAAGAAAGATTCCACAATGGTGTAAACTTATGGATTAGTGTACAGAAAGAAGTGTATGTTTAAGAATGTGCCTTCCGTTATACCACCTCAATTTTATCAACGTGTCAGCCATCGATATTCAGCAAAATCTTTGCATTGAATACATTACTGGTGATAAATTCACAAAAAGATTGATACAACCTGATAGAAACGGTCTAGAAAATAAAACCGGATCTTAATTCATCGAAGACTGGCATTTGAAAAACACATAGTGTACGAATTTAAAGAGCATTTATTTCATGGATTCCCAACGTGTTCTCTTCAAATTCCTTGACAGAGTGGAACATACAAGATTTCTACGAAACACTGTACTAATGACGATACAGTTTGAAACGTCAATCTTACCAAGAGGTATAACATAAGGGAACACAACAAACAATGGCGTTATACAACCGATTCAAAAATGAAGATCCATCATCCAAAACTACGATTTGCTAGACACAGAAATTTGAATCCCGTGACACTTTGTTTCGGGAACATATCAATATTACACCCTTGGTGTAGGAAGCAGACGAATATAGAGAAGAACAAATCGAATATAACGATGCGTGTTTGTTATACCCTTGGGTTTTTTCGATTTACTATCAATCACCTTGAAAGTTTGGCAAAACACTTCGAAATGGAATAACACATTTACCAGTGCGATGGTCTGACCAAACGTAAAGTTTGTCCAACAACGGACTGGTACCATCCCATGTCGATGAGAACTTATTTTTCCTTTACATCTTATGTGTGCTAAAACGAGCAATGAACACTAAACTTGTTGTCATGATGACCAAGGACGGGTCTTGACTTGGGCGTGGATGAATGTAGAACTATGTCATGCCCTTGATAGTGGAGATCAATTGTTAAATGTTTGCGAAATTCGGCATATCCCTAGCACCGAATAATACTAGGAATTTATTTTAGGCAACATAAACTCTCAAACTGAAACAAGAAGCAAGAGATTATCTTGACTGGTGTCATACTTCAGATTGAACCACCAATTTAAATGACCACTACTTCATAATTTTAACACAACAAAATAAATTACAAAATTCCATGAAATTTAGGGAATTGTAGTCCTTGTAAAACAAAAACACAATTTTCTGACCAAGAGTACTTTTAAACATCTGGGTATACATAGACAATCAAAGTCAGAATTTTAGATTTTGAAAAGTGTCTGAGGCGTTTTTGATTATAAATAGCGCATACGAATGAGGTATACATATTTAAACAACTGCGGCTTTTATCGTAGAGGATGGTAGTTAAATGCAAACCGTAGTGTGATGAAAACCCATATCGAAGAAGGAGAAAGAAGAAATAAAAAATTACAACAGGTACAACGGAGCTACACGCTTCCAACCTATGAAAAATTAACTTAAAAAAGTTGATACGGAATAAAATAAGGCGTCTCAAAACTACGTGCGCTCAATTATTAATAATCAAGTTGATAGCTGGATAGCATGATTTCAAATCGATGTTTGCAGAAAATATAAATCACGGTGATAGTTTTACATAGATAAGTGATGGAGGAATGGATATGCATTCGATACAATGGATAAAGCTATTGTTACTAGAACATGTGGAGAATGGAAGAACACTCATTCTTTTGACCTTGATTGAATTGCATCCCTTACGTGCATGTTATCTACAAAATGTTTCTAAATTCATCAATATTGTCCAATTCAGACACCTGTTACTGTTAAATTCCAATACTTAAAATATACTCTTACTGCATGTACTGCAAATACACCGAGCAAGGCATGTTACGTTGTGGATTTGATTTAGTTTATATTCTTCATTTATTTGGGGTAATGGAGGGTGCTGGCGGGCAGCACTTTACATAAAGGATCTTTAAAACCACTGTTTAACAGTAGTGTTCAAACAAACATGGCTGGTAGTAACTCTCATATACTAGAACCCACTACTATTTTACCCATTAATACTCATTTTGAACTTAGCTTATAATGATAATGATAGAAGCTTAACTCTGATGGTTAAGGATTTTATGTATATCTTTTATTTTGTACATTTATGTTAATATTATTATAGCAGTCATACTTGCTTGTTTTAAAGTACGTTACATTAACCCAAATAAAATTAACTTTATTTTTTAAAAGTAATAAATAGTTGCGACCTGTTCAAAATATTTCCTTTTATTCTTTAGTGTCATATATGTGATTTTTTTGTCCATCGGTGTGTGTGTGTGTGTGTGTGTGTGTGTGTGTGTGTGTGTGTGTGTGTGTGTGTCGGGGTTAATTTGTCTTCAATGTTCATCCGTGTGCGGGGATTAATCTGTCTTCAATGTTCATTTGTGTGTGTAAGTTAATCTGTCTTCAATATTCATCTGTGCGCATTATTCTGTCTTCAATACCCATCTGATTTTCGTGGGTCAATCTGTCTTCAATATCCGTCTGTGTGTGTGTGTGTGTGTGTGTGTGTGTGAAGGGTAAACTGTTTTCAATATCCATCTTTGTGCGTGGGTTAATCTGTCTTTAATGTCCATCTGACTGTGTGTGTTGGCTTAATCTGTCTTCAATGTTCATCTGTGTGTGCGGGTAGTTTATCTTCAATGTCCATCTGTTTGTATGGGCTAATCTGTATTCAATATCCATCTGTGTGAGTTAATCTGTATTCAGTGTCCATCTGTGTGTGTGAGTTAATCTGTATTCAATGTCCATCTATGTGTGTGTGAGTTAATCTGTATTCAATGTCCATCTGACTGTGTGTGAGTTAATCTGTATTCAATGTCCATCTGTGTGTGTGAGTTAATCTGTATTCAATGTCCATCTGTGTTTGAGTTAATCTGTATTCAATGTCCATCTGTGTGTATGGGTTAATTTGTCTTCAATGTTCGTCTCTTGTTTTTTTTTTTCGGGCTTGGAATCTTTGAGATACCGTGTCGGTTAATTTAGCACCTACAAGAATGCCATTTCACATGGATCTTCCTTGTACATTGGTTTGATAATAGAATAGCCTCTCGACCCTTGAAAAAGTGTATCGGATGATCTATGAGGAACGAGTGTGACTTCCTGATCACATGACAGTACCGCAAGAGTACCTTATATGTGCCACGAAAGAATTACATGACCGAACGATAATTCTGAGCAGAGACATACATCTAGAAACATGAATTGGACTAATAATGTGATGTGTCCTGCTTTCAGAATGTTGCGGCACAGAAAAGTATGTCATATGCTTAGCCATCCACGTATATCATTCAAGCAGACACAAGTCACTCTTTATACAACAAAAGTGTCGAGAATAAAGGAATGAAAACAAGACAAGCTTAATATGGCTTTGACTGTCTGTTGTGATTTTGCAAGTCGATTTTAAACTTTCAATGGAAAATGACCCAAATATTTGGATAGACACATTCCAAAGTTTTTGCGAGTGCATGGTTTGTCTAATTATGATACCGAGACCAAGTACAAATTCGCTTGTGATGTGAAGCTCCATGAATAGTATTATGAAGATTACCCACATATGATTTCCGGTTGCTAACTATCTTTCTTTGGTCTGTCCAGATTATAATACCCACAGACGTTTTAGAAGACGAGAGTGTTCCCAATTTGTCTTTGAAGCTATGAGAACGCAAGTACAAAGAATTTGTACAGATTCAAGCAAAACGCAAACAGTAATTGCATCCTCAATGACATAAAATGAATAACCAATTGATTGCTTTCTAGAAAATTGATTGAAAAAGCGAGTAGCATAGCCTGGAAGACACTGGTGTGATTACGTGATAAAACTCTTCTTCGAACATGGTATAAAACTCGCCATGCCACGATTACATTACTTCCTGTATTGTTTGAAATGAATTCCGGGGAAGGAAGTCATTGAAACTACTCAAGCCTTAGTGAACCACCTACCGCATTTTTGAAAGAAATCATTCCATCAGACGAAACGACTCCTTCCAATTTAGGAGTATGTGTCATGTGTGTACGTCTTATCATCTTTCATGTCACGTTGGGAGAAAGCAAAGAGCAACTATAAATTTGGGTCATACGAAACGGACATTATCTTAACGTTAGAATTATTTACAGAGCTTATATGTTTTGGACAATATATGCTCATCCTACAGAGAACCGAAAGGCTAATTGTGTGACGTTAATTAAAAGGCTGAGATATAAACCTCAAGTTCAAATGTTAGCTAAGGAATCATGCTTTTGAGGATGGTGCTCAATTGTCACATGCCTATTTACTGTTTGTTTTAAAGCCTTCTACTGCAGATTGTTTAAGATTTCATAGGATTGTTCCACGATGGGAGTCAAGGAGTCCAGTAATTTACACGTCACCTTCCACGCTTTCGGTTTCACACTAAATAACCTAGAAAAGAAAACTTTCACTACTGTTACCTATGACAGTATTGAACATGACTTACTTTCTATTTCACCATCCTGCCCAGATGATTCGTGCGCTGCATGCCATCAGTGGCGTGAAAAATGTATAAGTGTGTTCGCATTTGCTACAAGGCTTACTTCAAGGAACTATCCTTAATCCTAATCACAAACAAGGGTTTTGTTTTGAAATTCACAAGTAGCTATGACACAATTGTCCAAATCAAATACTCCCGTATAAAGTCACTGCACACACCCATCAACGCCACCGAGGAATCGTCAACATCATAGCAAGGACAAGTCAGGAAAAGACATCGAAACATATTCAGATATAACAGAGAATACGAAGAGAATAACTGATATTAATTTCTGTCTTGGATTGCAAGACCAAAGTGGTGCACCCAGATTATAGCAAATATTCTCACACATCAAACTCGATATGTTTACCCCAGCGACTCGAAAGTCCCATGGGATATAATGCCATTCCTTGTGGTATTTAACCAATATAGCTGCATTTCAATTTGAAATTCAAACTCAATATATTTGCCAGCCGCAGAAAACGATGACGATGCAAACGCCCCATGGGATATTTTGTCACCCCTTGCAGTATTTGAACGTCATATCTGCCTTAAAAAGGGAAATTCAAAAGGGCATTTAGATGATTAGACTTAGTTCATGTACATGAAAGTCCAAATCACAAAGAGAGGACAATACCAATTTAGGCACCTGTTTCATCCATTCCTTGTTCAGTGAAGCAGATTTACCTGAACAAGAACCTTTCCAACAGCAGTATGAATCTTTATACTTAAATAAGCTTATGATACATGGAAACGAAGTAAAAAAACACACGCCTTGATGCATATGTGTTGCGGATATCAAACATCTTTGTTGACTCGAATGTCACAGAATTTACAGAGATAACGGGTCATTCAAGACCAGGGCAATAACGAATGATATTTCGACCCTATAAGGCCTGACCTACTTAGTGCGGAACTTCAGCTCGCAATCGCCTTCAAGAATACAGTGAACGCGATCTTGTATGTAAACCGTGAAACCAAAACTTGAGTTCAGGGATCCTGGACTATTAAAACAAAATGAAACGCACATCCATGAACAGCGGACTGAATCCACACCTGTCCTCGCTGATAGAGGAAAAGAACAGTAATTGTATAGTTGTAAGGGCAAAGAGAATTGTCTAGCTGATTAGGATTTTTAGTTTGGCTTAGAACTTCAATTTCAACTATATCAATAAGAAAATTTGATTAAGATCACTAAATGTTTTAAGGGTACCTTAAAGATATAAGTACACTAGATGCACTAATTTAAAATAATCGGCTACAAAATACACTATTTAATTTGATACTAATTACACAATTAATAATAGTCAATTTCATACTAATTACATAAATAATACTATTTAAGTCGATACTAATTACGCAATTAATATCAGTTAAATTGATGATAGTTACAAGTTGATGATTAAGCACAGCTGTTTGTTACTTGTTTAGACATACAACCATAAAAATTGAATAGTAAACGTGACTTACATGGCCGTAGGACGGATAAGTCTGTCAGAATTCCTAATTATAATCACCGACTCATCACAGATGAAAGAATATTGATCCAGCCAGTACAGGTGGGAAAACTGAGTGAGATATTGCCATATTTGGAAAGAGCTGATCACCTCTTTGGCTGAGTAAAACACACACTCGCACACACGCACCTTTCATATATATATATATATATATATATATATATATATATATATATATACAGAGAGAGAGAGAGAGAGAGAGAGAGAGAGAGAGAGAGAGAGAGAGAGAGAGAGAGAGAGAGAGAGAGAGAGAGAGAGAGAGAGAGAGAGAGAGAGAGAGAGAGAGAGAGAGAGAGAGAGAGAGAGAGATCCTGTCGGATGGGGAAGAATCATCTACAGGATGATGAAATGGATGAAGTGGCCAAGATTAAAATCGTTTGTGTGGAGGAGATAATGGAAAGTGATAACGTAAATAGAGGGGAGGAACAAGAACGCTTGAACGAAATATGGGGCTGAAAAAATGTAATGAATAAACAAAAAAAATATCACAAAACCCCACAATAAATACCTCATTGCGGAAGCAGTAGTCAGAACTACAGACGATCTTGCTGGCCCAGACTGGTATCTGGAGGCCAATGAGCCTGGTTATTGTGTTCGTGTTCGAGTCACCTTTAGGCGAATAGAATTCAGAGAAGCGTGCAATGATGTAGCCCTTCCGTTAAACCATGTCTGGCAGATGCAGTTGTCAAGGTTACATTTTACAGCATAGATTATTGATAATTACCAACGACGCTTTCCAGGGTCACCCAGATCTCTCTGATATATATATATATATATATATATATATATATATATATATATATATATATATATATATATATATATATATATATATATATATATATATATATATATATATATATATATATATATATATATAATTCAAACTGTTGCTAAAACTATTGGTTTTTATCCGTGTATGTTGTAATTTTGTTATCAATGGTGTTTTCTTCCACACCAAAACATTAAATCCTTTCAATCGTCCATTGTTTGCGCTGATGTATAAGTATGACATAATGTTTGTTTATTTGTGAGGACTCGTACTCTTCTCTTGGTTGATAGTAAATAACTATGTTTGCATGTGTGAACATTAGACTCCGCTTTTGGGAGTTGTATATATGAAATTGTGAATGTGAAAATAAAGTTTGTATGTTACTCTTCCTTGCTATACATTATGATGCCTAGTCAGATTGTGTGTTAGTCAGAAGGCTTAGGTGAAGGTCAGTATGTGTATGTGCTGGTTAGTAAATGTGGTTTCTGGTCAGTTACATCTTGCCTTGGGTATTAAACCTGAACGCTGGTCAATTAGATGATGTTTTGGTGTTTGTCAATAGGTGTGAATGCTGGTCAGTAGGTGTCGTTTTAATATTACATATCTCATCTAAACCAGAGTGACATGCTAATGGTAATCCCAGAGATATTTGCAATACCCTTGAGGCCAAAGTGCCATAATAATATAATCCTATGGACTGCTATTAAATACCAATTGAGACCAGAACGCCACTTTCCGTAAGGTTAATTTCCACTGAAGCTAAAGAACCAGTCTTTAAAGGCTAGAGTGGCACACTTTATTACTGATGGATTATTTTGTGTTCACAATTCCATAATTTAGACCAGCTGTGTTAAAATTACCTGCATCAAGCTTAACCGTTTGGTGAACCGTTTCAGTAGAAAAGCTGTGTCAACATTGTCGTGTAAATTTTGTGGTAGATGATTAAAATTCATCGACAGCAGCGTGTCATTGACCCTGGTAGCTTATTGTTATCTTTAATTTATCCTATACATTATGCTGAACAAATATCAAACTCATCGAATGAAAATAAAAATCTGCTTTGTGACGTTGTCAATACTATTGAACCCGGTAGAGTGTTTAGAGAAAAGATTAACAGGAAATTAGCATCTCGTGTTTTAGACTGATAAGTAAAGTGCAGTGAAAGATGATCTTTCTCGTTTTATTGCAATTAATACAGTGCTAGCGTGATTCAGTAAAGCACACGTAGAACTGGCACGATAACCGATAATTCCTCTAGCTGATACAAAAATAACAGAGAGAGAGAGAGAGAGAGAGAGAGAGAGAGAGAGAGAGAGAGAGAGAGAGAGAGAGAGAGAGAGAGAGAGAGAGAGAGAGAAATAAAATGTTAAAAAGTTGAGAATTCAGCTATTGGTGTGAAATAAAATGCTATCTTCTGGAAAATAGATTACACAGAAGGAAATAGAATATAAAGTATGCATGATCATAATTAGGAAGCATGTCATTATGGAATTGTGGTACGTGCGATCAGTAACCAAAGTGTCAGCATCTATTAAACTGCACCGTATAGGGGTCTACAGTTATTTTAGGACTTAGCATGGTCTTAGAATAAACCTCCACCCTACAGCCATGTAAACACTCACTGAGCATGCAAAGACATTTACACATGAACCAGGCAGTTCCCTGGGGTCCAGCCTTATCCACTTCCCCAAATGGACTAACCCCCATGGCCATTATTTACTTTACAGCAATGAACACACTTGCTGGGCATATTCACATTGCCTAATTGCATTTGCTCCAGTGGAGGCATTTGTCCACAAGGGTTTACCCAGAAGTTCAAAACTCAGCTGACTTACCAAGGAGGCTAAAACTCTGGGCTGGCGGTAAAAACTGGAGCGCGCCTGGGGTTTTTGTTAACAAAAATAGAAATTGAATTATATAAAATTAATCTTTATCAATTTTTCTTTCCAGCACCATATTTGTAAACTGTGAGATCATCACGCTACAACCATATGTACACACACAGAAACACACACACACACACGTACAAACATATAATATTTAGATTTTTTTCTTACCACGTGCACTGCAAATTTTTAGATGAAAATACGTGTTAGTAAAATTCACCCACGCTTGGATCACGCGTGTATGAAAGATAGTTTAAAGAAGTTTTGCTGATAAACCAAGCCTTATAAAAAAAAAAAAAAACATAAGGCCAGTCTATGAATCTCGCGATATCATGCAACATACAAGAGCGATTGGTGAAGTCCGTTAATGACCTTTATTTTCTTTCATACTTTACGCGCGTGTCGCGCAACCTCGTACACATCCTTGACAAATTGTGAGATTTCTCGTTTATACATCACTACACACTGACAGCGCTTTACTGCAATATATTGTCTTTGATACAAGAATAAACATCTCCCAAAAAATATTCAGAGAAGTGGTAAGAGTGGGTAATTTATGATCTCTTTGAAATCTCTGAAAATTATTTTCTTTTGCTTGTTGCTATTAGAGACAAAATGATTTCCCGTTTAACTGCAAATTTCTTGGCTTCCTTAATTACTGTTTTTCATTCGTTTTGGACAACTGTTTGATTTACTTAAATTTATTGGAATATTGAGGGAAAACCTGATTATGTGTCTTTTGACGTGTAAGATTAATAACTTGAAAAACAACGCGTATGATATTTGATGTCAATATCAATTGTATTTGAAAGTGTCGAAGAGCTAACCTGGTGTGATATATTTGGTTAATAAAAGAACTTTAAATGTTTAAAAATATGATAAACTGTGCATATGACTGAAACATAATAATCATTAGATATTTTACTGAATTATAAACTGTACTAAACGCCTCGTTCGAGTATATCCTTGAAGATTACATTTTAAAAAATGTTCCGTGTCTGCTATATAATGCTCTGTAGAGATCAAATAACAGAAGAGTGTTGGAAAAGTAGGAGGAATGGAGAGCAAATGTTGATAAAACGTATTACGAATGTAAAGAATATCGTAATATGAGAACCCGAATAAAGAGAGTAAAACTAATATGTATCATAAATAACGACTTTTAAGTTAAATTTGCAAGTGAGAAAATTTTATTGCTATAACGTGTCTGATTGATGTTAAAGCTCGTACTTTTTATATCTCTAGTGGTTTATTTGAAAAGTGCACGACACTAAAACTATCTCGATATCGACTGTTGATTAAAATATGTAATCAAGTAAACAAGGTTTAAGTTCGTTTTAAAGACATGCATTAGGTTAGTATGGACCTATCTCCCATTTTCCGAGAAATATGAATATGTGCTGTCGGTTTCCAGCCTGACGCCCCATTTTTAAATCCTGTTTCCAGGAATATTTTGGGAAATGATTTCTCAGACTTTATACTTAATACGAGTCATCTCAGTATGTGGATAAACGCCGTGTAATTCGAATAATGACAAACACGTTGGTATTGAAACCCGAAGGAACCATTACACATCTTATTTAAAATAGTAATTTGTGATATTCTGAAATTCACCAAATCTAAATCTGTAATAAATTGGTTCAAAGATAGTGCATTATATGATGTAGCCATGGTACACGTGTTTTGCATGCATACATACATACATACATACATACATACATACATACATACATACATACATACATACATACATACATACATACATACATACATACATACATACATACATACATACATACATACATACATACATACATACATACATACATACATACATACATACATACATACATACATACATACATACATACATACCTACATACATACATACATACATACATACATACATACATACACACACACACACACACACACACACACACACACACATACATACATACATACATACATACATACATACATACATACATACATACATACATACATACATACATACATACATACATACATACATACATACATACATACATACATACATACATACATACATACATACATACATACATACATACATTTAATTGTAATGCGGATAATAATTTATTGTTTAGAAGCTGGCCCAAATCAAAAAGAATAAAAATGATAAAAGAAATTTAATTTAGAAAATCAAGTTAGCTGTGTATCTGGCCAGGGACATTTTTTTATAAACAACATATAGCAAAGCTAGTATGTCTTTATGAGCGTGTTTTAAATATTCATTTCAATATTAATATATAAATATGTTTACCTGAATTTTGAATTATAACATATTGTCTTAATTATGACTTCCCATTACGTCTTATGTCAAGTAGAGGGCTATATCTTATTTATTTAATTTTAGAAACTGCTCATTTTACTTTAACATCTTAAAGCAGAGCAAGTCATATTGTTGTGTTCAGTTTTTCACATGGGTTGATTTATTCATTAAAATTGCTATTTTCAAGAATAAAAAGTGCTCATCAAAAATGCTCTTGGAATGGAATATTAAAATGGAATTATAGTGAATTCAGCAAAAACGTTTTTGGATTTTATTAATGTGATACAACAAAAGACACTTAGCATGTCGCTGAAATCCAGGACCCTGACCAATTAGCATGCTCGAGCATACATGGACATCAGCACATTCATTTTTTTAAATTTTCACTTTGCTTTCTAGGGAAAAAAATATTTGTAGAATTTAAGAAAGTTTCTTAGTTTTCGCTCCTTTACGTAATGTAATAATGTAAGCCCATAAAGTGTTACATTGATATTGCGCTTAACAATGGCACTTAGAACTAAAACAACAGCAACAACATAATATTTGGCCTTAAGCAATATTTAGTTTTCCGTGTTACGATCAAAATCTGGAAGATCTTATGAAAAGATACCTAGTTATCTATGGTGAAAGTGGTATATCATTTATTGCCGATAAGAATAAGTAGGATCAACAACTGCAGACTTTGGGTATATTATGAGTACTTGAGCCAGCTTTTAACGCAAAAGTTTTCGTCATCCCTAATTTCGGTCAAACAGCTTCAAGACCTGACAGAATTTAAGAACCGCATGGAGCTGTTGGAGACAAAAGGAAGCTAAACAAGACAGCGAAAAAATATAAGTGATTTACCTAGCCAAAACTATAAGCATAGGCCCACGCACGTACGCACGCACGCACGTACGTACGTACGTTTATGTATGTATGTATGTATGTATGTATGTATGTATGTATGTATGTATGTATGTATGTATGTATGTATGTATGTATGTATGTATGTATGTATGTATGTGTGTATACATGTATGTTTGTGTGTGCGTGTGTGCGTGCGTACGTGTGTGTGCGTGCACGCACGCACGTACGTACGTACGCACGTGTATGTATGTATGTATGTATGTATGTATGTATGTATGTATGTATGTATGTATGTATGTATGTATGTATGTATGTATGTGCGTGCGTGCGTGCATGCATGCATGTATGTTTGTGTGTGTGCGTGTGTGCGTGCGTACGTGTGTGTTCGTGCACGCACGCACGTACGTACGTACGTACGCACGTGTATGTATGTATGTATGTATGTATGTATGTATGTATGTATGTATGTATGTATGTATGTATGTATGTATGTATGTATGTATGTATGTATGTATGTATGTATGTATGTATGTATGTATGTGCGTGCGTGCATGCATGCATGTATGTTTGTGTGTGTGCGTAAGTGCGTGCGTACATGTGTGTTCGTGCACGCACGCACGTACGTACGCACGTACGCGCGTGTATGTATGTATGTATGTATGTATGTATGTATGTATGTATGTATGTATGTATGTATGTATGTATGTATGTATGGATGGATGTATGTATGTATGTATGTATGTATGTATGTATGTATGTATGTATGTATGTATGTATGTATGTATGTATGTATGTATGTATGTATGTCAAGCTGCTAAGAATTACTGCAAATGGAATTTGTTTACGTCGTTCTTCACTTTTCTCCGCGATTATCAGAATAATATTTATAATGTTATAAACTTTGACTTTTTGCTGGTAGAGAAACAAAATATTCTGTTGAAAAACATTGTCTTCACCATGACTGCCACGATCTTCCGTATGTCCAATGAGTACGTAGGGTTTAGGTTTCATCTAAGCGGAGCTTCATATTCCGGATTGCCATGGTAACATAATAGATAAAGTACGGTAAATGGTCGAGATATGGTCGGTACTTCTCGACAGGGAAAAAGAGACCAATACCCGGACTATACTTCCCGAATTTCTCTCAGTGCATCTGACACACACACACACACACACACACACACACACACACACACACACACACACACACACACACACACACACGCGCGCGCGCGCGCGCGCGCGCGGTTTCAGGGTTATTGCAAAATGAAAATCTGATCACAAGAACTTTAAATAGGATTGTGTAACAGGCTGTTCCTTGTCTTGCCTTTGACATTTCAAGCATCAAACCAGGAGTTTAGGAAGCGAACTGAATTCATGGCTAAAAATGGAACTCATCGAAATTGATTTAATACAGCAGCAGTCATAGAGGCATGGTGGCCGTATGATTGTAGTTATTCTTTTTATGCAACACGAAATACATTAAAGGTTTTTGTGCCAGGTGTGAGGGAATGACTGTATGTGGGTGAGTTAAAATGTTGTGTATCAATATGATAAAAGAAGCAGTTTATATTATATGTAATGAAAATGTAGTCATCTGAATAAAACACAATAAAATCAATCAGTTCATGCAGAAACGAAATACTTAAAATTATTTAACCGAAACAAATATTTAGAATGTTTAAGCGTCGAATTATTTCGACTTATTATGGTTGCCCCGTTCCAAAAGACCACATTTAAAAATAAAATCAACTCCAACAAAGTGCATTCCAGCACATACATCCGTGCCTACAGCATTATTGTGCTTTGCCTGACTGTGCACGAAATGCTTACACATACAATTTTCTTTTACGTTCTCTATGAAAGGAACATAGCCACCCATATAGCGTGGGCTGGTACCATCATCCCCCTTAGGAACACAAGGGCGGGGGATGGGTCCGATAATAAAAACACAGCGTTGAATGTAAGACGAAGATGCGTCCAAATGTCTTGAGAAAGTGAAGAACAGAATAGAACACAACTGAACAGAAACGATCTCAACAGAACAAACCATAAGAGAAGAGAACGGAAACCAAACAGAATTAAAAATACGTCTGTAGTAGGTTCGGTACTACTGACTAATGGCTGTTTGTCATCAAACCCTTTGGAATATGATATCAAAAGAACAAAATGACACCCCTAAGAATGAACTTGTCTTGGATGAAGAAACATAAAATAAAAACCATAAATTCTGTTTGGCAAGCTTGACGCGTCGCTGGGCACACGATTTAGCGATCCTCTTGTGACATAGTCATCAGACATTGCAGATCTCTCTGTAGGAAATTTGAAACAAAAGATCGGAGTACCAAAAAACGACAGGCCAACGTGCAGATCATCGTGGCTTGAAACTGAATCCGGAATCAGAAACTGAAGTTCCTGGAAGATGGGAATCTGAGAATAGAAAACTATGAAACAATCAGACGTTTAGATGTACACAGATAAGCAGCATTGCTGTTGAAATGAGAAAATTACCCATCAGGATTTAACAAATTTATAAATATGAAATACTCTTGTAAAGAAACAGAAGCAAAATACTTTATGCGAAAGATAACAAATTTGCATTTTTACAAAAATATTAAAATTTCTGTTGTGATACAAAGAGTATGGAACATAATTTTACGAATTCCCTCGTCATTACTAATGCCCTCGTTCTTACGAATGCCATCTTCCACAAATCGTGTTGAAAATAAATCACTTCATTTGTTAGTACCTGCTTTCATTTTGCACCAAGAATGCTATTTTCTTATTGTCCGCAAGGCAATATTTAAGAGAAACAATGCCCAACATTAATTAAGCACTCGCTTAATCGTCACATAGTCCACATAAATAGTATGTTTTATGAGTTGATATGTGTATAAGTACAATAAAAAGTGCAAGATCAGCAAATAGCTCATCTACTTCTTTCCTTCTCTATTTACTTAATGTATGAGAACGGTTTTGATCAAATTTACTTGATGTATCGGACAAGACTTAGACCAAATATATTTGATGTATCTGACAAGTCTTAGACCAAATACATTTGATATATCTGACAAGTCTTAGACCAAATATATTTGATGTATCGGACAAGTCTTAGACCAAATATATTTGATGTATCTGACAAGTCTTAGACCAAATACATTTGATATATCTGACAAGTCTTAGACCAAATATATTTGATGTATCGGACAAGTCTTAGACCAAATATATTTGATGTATCTGACAAGTCTTAGACCAAATACATTTGATATATCTGACAAGTCTTAGACCAAATACATTTGATATATCGGAGAAGTCTTAGACCAAATATATTTGATGTATCTGACAAGTCTTAGACCAAATATATTTGATGTATCTGACAAGTCTTAGACCAAATACATTTGATGTATCGCACAAGTCTTAGACCAAATATATTTGATGTATCGGACAAGTCTTAAATCAAATGAAGTTGATGTATGAAACAAAACTTTAGTCAGTTTAAGCTGATATATAGAATAAGTCCTAGGACAAATCAAGTTGATACACCTGAACAATTAAGTTACTTGTCATTCCTGCCAAATTAGCCTATAGTATAAAAGGATATGTGTGACTTTACCGATCTCATCTCATCTCTCAGCGTGGGTTCGAGTCTCAGTTTTACCCAGTGTGGGTATGTGAAAGAAGCTTGCAAGTAGCTTCGGTCGGTGGTTCTTCCCCTTCTCCCGAGTTATTCCTTAACCAATTATAATCCCTGCCCTGAATTGTTTGTGTGCTAAAAAAATAGTGTCAAGCCCATAACAACAACAATTTTATCTGATAGCATAATGAGAGCGGTTCCTACATCCTTTTTTTATGTATTTTTGATTGCAGTTTTAATTGCTCAAAAGGACAAACGATGTGTAGATGACCAAACACGGTAAAAATACAAACAAACGAATTATAATTTAAGTTATTGGGTTTCATTCCCTGTCATTGGCTAAGGAGGAGAGGCGCCCTTAGAAAGCTAATTTTATGCCAATATTTTTTAAGTAAATTTTTAATTGAGAAACTAAATTTCAGTCAAACGCGGCTTGCATGGAAGTCGAAACCGGAAGCAGGTGGTTTCTACGGTCGGTCCCCATAAGTTAATAAGTGAGTTTAACATGCAGCTGACCTCTACGATGTAAGTTGAATATATTATCTGAATACTGCTTAATCCACTGTATCCAAATTTTAACGAGTCATAGCAAAATCCTCCATGGATGTTTTCTTGCAATCTTTTGAACGGATAACCTACAGCGACTGCTATCTTTTACCTCGAACTTCAGTCGCGAACATTAATCTGATAATTCGAAGGTACATACATACATACATACATACATACATACATACATACATACATACATACATACATACATACATACATACATACATACATACATACATACATACATACATACATACATACATACATACATACATACATACATACATACATAATTTTAATTGTAATGCGGATGATAAACAAAATCAGCACTCTCATACATACATACATACATACATACATACATACATACATACATACATACATACATACATACATACATACATACATACATACATACATACATACATACATACATACATACATACATACATACATACATACATAACTTTAATTGTAATGCGGATAATAAACAAAATCAGCACTCTAATTAGTTATATTTTTCTTCCATATTATTTTTATTGCTGGAGTTCTTTTAATTATAATAATACGTGAATTCATCAGGGGATAAAGACGTGACTTTTCGAGATATAAAGTGTTCGAAACAGCATATATTGTTATGTTTGCGGATGTTAAAATGTGCCAGTATTTCTGACACAATGTCGAGTAACAGTGAAATACATACAAAGTATAGCATTACTATCGCAGGAAACGTTTGATTGTTGATTGGTTTTATCAGATTTAATTACGTTTTAGTTTCTTGGTGTGTGTGAGATGAAAATGAAGTCCCATGGTGAAAACCATTTATCTCAATCCAAATATATCGTAATTGGGAGGTCGCTACGTCGCGCTGCCGTAGACCCTGTATTAGTCTTCCTATTTTATTTATTTTACTCTAAAACAGAATCAAGTCATAGGTCTTCATGATATTCAGAGCAGTCTGCATATTCTATTATTTACGTTAACAACATTGGGTATACATATAAACATTTTTTGAGATAAATATTATTGATATTTGTAATAGGAAATGAGAAATTCGGTCGAGTTCCAAATTCTAGATGCTCTTCATATAATAATAATAATAATAATAACAACAATAATAATAATAATAATAATGATAATAATAATACATAATAATAATAATAATAATAATAATAATAATAATAATAATAATAATAATAATAATAATAATAATAATAATAATAATGTAATAATGAGAAATTAGCGCAGAGCTTAATATCTCTAGAACGTCTACGCCCTTTACGATATTAGATAGCACACACACACACACACACACACACACACACACACACACACATATATATATATATATATATATATATATATATATATATATATATATATATATATATATATATATATATATATATATATATATATATATATATATATACGTGTATGTGCATGTGTGTATGTGTGTGTGACCAAGCTTACAATAACTATGGTAAGAAAACTTTGGTAAATCTTTAGTGTGTCCTTATTGTCGAAATAGATGAGTTTTAAAAGAACTGTTGCGTGAGACTAAGTGACATTGTCCCTAAGTTCAACAGACAATTCGTTCCAGGTAGCTGGACTTGGTACGTAAAAGGACTTTGTCCGTAGAATCTACTTTTGATAAAGGGAATAATGAGAATACAAGTATCGGAAGAGGTGAGATATGGTAGCTATTTTGGACTGGTTGCAAACAACAAAATGTACCACGGAGAACCGACTTTGCGTTTGATTCTGAAGCAAACTGATATATATTGGAAGGTACGGAGCAGGGAGTAAGGAGTGATCGGTTCTAGGTTTCGTAGTGATGATCCAATCAGTTATGTTTTGATGTTTTTGGAATTTAATTGATAGATATTGCGACAAACGAGATAGAAGAGAACTTACAATAGTACAGTCTGTACAGTACTAAAGAACACAGCTATGTTTTAATAGCATCAACAGAAAGAAAAAAATGCGAATGCATCTCCGCTCCAGCTATGAAGCCTTGTATATGTTCATGACAGGTAAAAATGCGCGCGCGCGCGTGTGTGTGTGTGTGTGTGTGTTATAACGTAGCTTTAAAAAATTTTTCAGTCACATTGCTATGATATCTGCAGTGTGGCAGTTTATAGTGACGTCCTACACTGGGGCATAATGCCGCAAACTTATAGCATCATGTACCAACCAGTCACATTATCGTGACACCAGGCAAAAGAGTCCTAAAGCTAGCCTCCTAATGTTGAGCACCAAGCGAGGCAGATGTTCGTTAAACTTTTATAAGCTTTTGGCGTGACTCGGCTGGGTTTTGAACCCATGAACACCCACATCCGATGTAGATGCTCCAACCATTTAATCCACCGGAGCTGTCATGAGACCATCGTCTTTGTGTGGTGAACTGAGTGGTCATAATCGTAGCATTTGTGAGACATCGGGTGACGATCTATGACACTTGAAAAGGGGCTTAGTATATAGAATGAAGAGAATTGGCCGAAGAACAGAACCCAGTAGAACACAAAAAACAAACAGATCAACTGGGCTGGAATGTCTTTCTTTCACTGACTCAGTGTGTCCTGTCGAACAATATTACTTGAACAATAGCAAGGCTGTATCATATGATGGAGACGATTAAGGTGGCGCTCTACGGTTTCGAATTTTGAATAGGGTTAAAATTTTAATGAAAACAAATTACCCATGTTTCCTCACTAGTTATACTGGCTATTTAAATTAAGACTTTACATATCATAGGTATTGTTCAAAGACCCATTAATTCCCTTTATTTTGGTGTATGATTGATAAATGTAATATGGGTTATAGATTATACAGCTTGGCCTTACTCCAAATGTGCACCTTTCAAAAAAGTGCTAGCTCCACTTGCTCATTTTCACTTTCCGAACTTCAGAGGTAGATTGTAAAAAAAGAGCCATTAACTTTTTTTGGATTTTATATATTTGGTAATTCATTCATTGCACTTTCAGAAGTGGTATTGTCTGGTCTGGCAATATTCATTTTCCCTATTTTAATAACTGCCAAGGATAATGTACTTTAGACAAATCTAGGTTGATTTTTGGAGCACAAGGGAGCAGTCATTTTAGTTAGCAGTGTGATAAGATGATTTACAATTTCCAAAAGTAAAATATCCAAAGAAATGTCAGCCATATTATATGAAAGTAGCATAGAGGTATGCCAACATTCTCTCTACTGTGCATGTTATAAATGCTAACAACTTCACCTTACATACAACATTCTCTCAAAAGTACAAAAAAACTAGCGAGCGCTACCGAATTAATATATCATGGTCTATTGTGTCCAAGTTTACAAAAAAGTCTTGGAAAGGAGGATTGTAGCTTTTCCACTATCCAAAGGAAGGAAACGGTCGTTAACTACGCTATTGTTTTCTTAGATTTTAGGGTCAAGCGTTCGTTTCTTTAAAAAAAGACTTTACATTGGTATTTTTACAAAACGATGGGAATTGTCTCTGTGAAAAAAAGTATTAATAGCATCTTTTAATCTCTTAATGACAACACTATTAAATACAAACATTTCAGAAACGGTGATGTTGGAATGGGATCAAGTTCACGTAGCATTGGAGTATTCTTAGGCAGGATTGTACGTAATACATCAATAGAAGCAGTCACAAAATAATGTTAAATGCTGCCTTTTAAATCCTGTATCACAAATGTGTGATGAGGATGAGTCCATTGAAATTGTGTTGCCAACTTGATCTGCAACGGTTTTGACGTTGTAACGAAATCCAAATTGCAAGTGTGTCCGAAAGGTCGACAGGATAGGTCTTTGGAAGTGGTGAACATTTGTTCCTGGATCTGTATACAGACCGGCCCTAGGGCCAGGCGAACGAGGCAACCACTTTGGGCTATGCGCTTCTCCGCAATGCAATTGTTCTGCTTGGGGTCCCGCGCTCATCGCTTGCTTCCTTGGGCCCCGCACATCCCAGTGCCGAATCTGCCTTGATGTTAGCTTGTAAGTAATATTGATGGGCTCTTTGTAGTTGAAACTTTTCAGTGATCTTAGAACTGAAATAGGTTAATATCTCTGTAAGAACTATATTTATGACATTCTTCTTTGCGGTTATTAAAGGTCTGCATCAAGACAGGATGAGACAAATCCTCTCAGCCCAACGGCTTTTTTGGTAGTGCGATGCTGGTCCTTAACACTGTTATAACTGTGGAGAACACATCTGAATTGATACTTTGCACTTGGTTGCTGGGGCATGTTTGTTAAGCAACGAACGTTAGCACATATCAAGCTGTTCTGCTGTAGAATGTAAGATTGGTGTTATGTTTGCTTGCTTGTCACGCATAACTTAGGTTAGGTTTATCACAGGGAGGTTTCTCTTGGTAGCATTCAAAGATGGAGAGTTTCGGGACTGATACGTCAAGAAGGCATATACCGCAGAGGTGATCTAATGCAAGTTCTTGGGGATGAAAATAGTAGAATATCACCATCAGGTCTATGAAAACAATTGCTACACTCTCAACTTAAAGTCATTAGTGTTTATTGGTGGTTAAGAAGGTAATGCAAGTGTCATTATTGTTTATCACTGCACTCACTAGAGACTGGATGGTACTGGTACTCATTGTTTTCTCCTGGATTCTCGGAGCAAAACTGTTCAGAACCGAGTTGTTCAGGGTGACCATAAAGTTAAAATTGTCAAAACAGATAGAGACTGAGCACGAGATATGCTTGTCTTTACACAAAAGTGAATATGCGTCATATTTGGGTCTGACCATTTAATTAGAGGAAAGGAGCATAGTATATTCAAGTTTGATGGGCGCCTCAATGAAATACATCTGTATTAAACGCTCGCCCCCTGCTGTCTTCAAACATATTTCACTAGTCATTGTTGTTGTTGTTGTGTTTAACGCCACTTTTCAACGCACGATAGGCCATATATGGCGGCCAGTATAACCGGTGGGGGACGAATCCAGTAAAACCCCTATAAAAGTAAGAACGACAGACAGACGGGCAAGCTACATGCAGATTTCTCAAATGACCACAATGACCGGCCCGAGACTCAAACCAACTAGGACATTGGTGAGATAGAAGTGATCGGATTAGGCGAGTTCTTTAAACCACTTAGCCATGTACCATGCATACCTGAATCAAACTTGCCACTTGTGCTTTTTACATCTGTATATAGTAAATTATATCGGATTGTTTTGGCATTCAGTTGATTTCCAAATTTCAGTAGAAACAGGGCATAGGGACCTTGAACTCTGGAAGTGGCTCCAGTCTATCTTAACCTCTGAAGGTGCCTATTCGGTGAGGATCTCAATAGAAATCAGCTTATGACTCAGAATGTACACAAGAAGGATGACCCAGTTGTTCAATTTGAAGATTTCAATAGAAATCAGTTTACGACTCAGAAAATACACAAGAAGGATGACCCATTTGTTTCATTCCTGACTTTTTTATTTGTAATGTTACTCAGTAAATGATGACACATGCCCATTTTCATAACTATCAAACTGAAAACGCGAGTCACTTTCATTTCATGTACAATCCTGTCCCAGTAATCCAGTAGAATCAAAATCAAATTCCCCACACCATCCACTCCAGTAATCCCGTAGAATCTAAATTCCAAGATTTCTCTAATATCCCAGTAATCCCGTAGAATCTAAATTCTAAGACCCCACCCAGTAATTCGGTAGAATCAAACTTCTAAGACTGTACCACCATCCCTTTAGTCGGCATAGAGTCGAGATTCTAAGATCTAGTGTATGTGTAGAGGGTAGAAAACAAAACTCTTAAAATTACTGACTGGTTAATACTATTATTAAGTCCAAAGAACCCAAATCCACATACTCAGTGGATGAATAAAATTCCATCTCCGTTTAGCACCTCTGCTGATAATTTCCCAATATTATATCAGTACCTAGTGGCATTATCCAGAAAATAATACCAATTATTTGCATTTCATACCCAATTATGAGGACTGGATAAAATTCAAGACCCGTGAGCACCTCTACATACCGCACCCAATCATATGCCAAAATCTGAAGTCTCTTTCTTGCTTGGCTTCTGAGGCAACATCATTTTGAATGTACGAATATACCTATTATCTTTTCGAAAATTAAGAAGATAATAAAAATATATCTACAGAGCTAAAGCGATGTAAACAAGCTGTACAAAATTTGTGTTGCTGTTTCTAAGGGAAATGAACTTCATAGTTGATGTCGCATATATCATTCGCAAACTAAATTTAAAAATCCAAGAAAATACAACTTATTACAGATCAAATTTAAATGCGTTTGGCTTTCGCTAATTTTTACATGGTAAAGGGAGTGGAATCACAATTCAATCTACTCTTGTTTCTATAACATTTTAATTCACTTAGGCTTGGAAATATTTAATTATCCGTTCAGTCCGTGAGAGGGAAGTGATAGCAGCTTCTGGGCATGCGCAGGCATACCTAAATGTTGACTGAGATCATGTAACTCTAGTCATAAAACGGTCCGGATCGATGGAAGGTATCAATCCCTTTTGTGGAGTTGCTACTTTCATTTATGTGCAAAAGTTAGGCAACAAAGTGATAAAGTGGCATGTATATTACATAGATTGATTGACAGCAGAGGCAAATGGAGTAACCGCATTCTGTATGCTCAAGCATGCTCACAAAATAGGATTTAAACATGTGTTCTATATAACTGCTCCAGTAGAACGGATTGTTTGTTGTTTTGGCAAGAAAGAGACTATGAGATAGTTGTTGAGATTTAAGACTAAATGTTGCCAGTTTTGGTTGTCTTACAGAAAAATAACCAATCAGTTAAATGAGAACAGAAGCAATGCTCTTAATGTGCAAACATTAGAAAACGTACTTCTTCCAGTAGCTCTATAATGCAAAGCTTTATTTTTTTCTAAGTTATACGTTATCTTCTCTACGTTATAACACTAATTGCATATCAGTTAATGTGATATAACCTGTAATAAATGTAATATGCAATATGTTGGACAAACACTTCAAGAAGTTTCTAAGAGAATGAATAATAATCGCTGACATATAACGAAATTATAGAGATCCTCAGTTTTCCTCTAATATGTCAACACATGTTAATATCAATAATCATACTCTATTCGATTTTCTCCAATAGATATTGTGCTTGGAGACAAGAATAGAATCAGAAACGAAACTTATTGGATTCATAAGTTTAATACTTTTTATCCTGATGGCCGAAATT
>JAEAOA010000709.1:1110000-1125000 GCA_016746295.1 Potamilus streckersoni
CTTTGATATCAGATACATATTTGTGTACAGCACTCTGTCAGCGGTGACGATACTTAAAAATCGCATTCGAATATTCTCTTCCAAATTTAAATGTACTCTATGAGAAGTTGTAAATCCTTTAAAATATATAAACAAAACCAAAAGAAACAGATTCTGTTTAATTCTCAGGTATCTCAAATATATCACATGTAACGCTAAATGTTTTTTTGCATAGTTAACAATTTAACCATTAAAAAATTCCATGTTTGACGTTGATAAACAGCATCACTGCCTTAACAGGTCGTATTGAGCCTTGTTTTATACTGTCTTTAAAATAATAATTGCCTTGAATTGTGACGAAATAAAACTTACGATGAAAATTAAAGTGTCGAATATGCTATTCAACGCCTTGAAATTTCTACTGCTTACATTTCGTTTTGAACATGCTTGATGAAGTGACGGAGGAACAGAAACAATTCTGGCAGAAAAATTCAAGGTGTGGTCGCGGTGGCGTTTGAATGAAAGCGACGTCGCCATCTGAATAGTAGTTTGAGGATAAAATATGTTATGGATTGGTTCCGTTTTGTTCTAATTATAGACTAACCGAAGGCATGTTAACCTATAAAGTGTACAGACACAGCGTCAAGACGATGAACCATTTTCACATAGACTGCCTAATAAAAACCGAGATGCCAAGACAATGTTTAATTTAAGTGGCAGTCTTTACTTGTCGAGAAAAAAATAAAGAAACACTACTACGGTTTTTGGGAGGACTACAGTAGAATACATTAACAGTTTCTTAACTCGGTTAATGTATTGAAACCTTTCATAGCCGATCTAGACACGTGTTTCTGTTTGTATATGGACACGTGTATGCTATTATGGCATGAAAATTCGGATTTTTTCCAGCATGATTACTTTGGTTTACAAAAAAAAATTAATCTTTTATAGGACAGTATCCTAATTAACTTGGCATTCCAATAAGCATGGCACTCCAATTACCACGGTTTCCTAATTTCCATGGTATCCATGGTATTCTAATTAACACGGTATCCTAATTAACATGGTATCTTAATTTCCATGGTATCCTAATGTACAGGTAATTATATCCAAATGCTGAGGAGGAATGCAATAAAATCACAATTTATGTTATAATGTTATAAAGGAAAACGTCCCCATTGGTTAACATTCTATAAAAAGGGATTCAGAGAACATTATATTTGGGGTCAAAATACTTTTAGCGCATGGGATGTCACAAAATTATGGTTTAAAAGACATAGATAAACAGACAGACAGGCAGTTGTTGTTGTTGTTGTTGGGTATAACGCCATTTTCAGCACAAGATAGGCTATGCATGGCGGCCAGTATAAATGATGGAGGAAGAACCCGAGAAAATCTCAGAAAGAACCATGAACCCACGAGAAGCTACTGGCAAGCTTTCTCATATACCCTTATTGACCGAATTTGAGACTTGAACCCTCGCAGAGTTGAGATGGCAGTGATCCTAAAAGGTGACCACTCGGCCAATTAAGGCCCCTTAGAGGGACAGACATACCGACAGACATGCAGATAGATAGACATACAGACAGACAGACAGGCAGGCAGACAGACAGACAGACAGACAGACAGATAGATAGATAGATAGATAGATAGATAGATAGATAGATAGATAGATAGATAGATAGATAGATAGATAGATAGATAGATAGATAGATAATCAATGTCTACTAGTGACTTTTACTATAGGCGGTAATATTTTTGGGTCTTCTACATGGAAGCAGATAAATCAGATGCCGCAGCTGGAATACATAATCAGTATGAAAATCAGTAGACACCAGTAAATAAATGAGTTATATACTTAATTATCATATTTGAAGTTCCTTATGCAGTAACCTGGTGGCAATGATATATTGTTCGTTGTTATTGCAACTGACTTGGATGCACTAGCTGACGATTGCACCAGCTAGTGAAAATATAACAGTAGCATTAAATCTAATTGAGTGTAATATATAAACAATCGTTATTAAATTTCTTGGACAGAGCAACAATGTTATAAATGGTAAAATTTGAAATTACGATAGATATTCTTGTGAGTATCATTGAACTTGATAGTATTACGAACATTTATTATTATTATTATTATTATTATTATCATTATTATTATTATTATTATTATTATTATTATTATTATTATTATTATTATTATTATTATTATTATTATTATTATTATTCGGACCAAAGAGTTATGCCATACATCTATAACACATCGGTAATTAAAGAGAAAATCAATAGATCTGAGAAAGATGTGACAAGGATCGATATTGATCCCATGTTATATAAGCACATGCTACCGACCGCATTATTCCATATAGGATTAACAGGCATTTCGATAGCTATACACGATATTAAAAATGTCCTTAATCAGCAGCACCTTTTAGAGATATCTGTATATAACTTTTCGTAGCAAATTTCTTTTTTTAATCGTTTTGTGTAATGAGACTGTCGGATAGAACTAAGAGATATTAAAAATACGAAACCTCTAAATTAGCTGTATTTTATGTGTTCTTATTTTCTGAATAAATTATGCCTTACGTTCTATTTCTTCCGTCTATGGTAGAAACCAAATGATCCACATGTATTTGTCTTTAACCACTGAACGGATTGCATTTTCAAAGAGTCATATACAATATTCATTCCCAAATCTCCAAGTGCTATGCAAGCGAAGACGAATGCAGCGCAGTCATGTCGGTCAAATAAGGAATGAAGAAGCTTTTGAAAAATTAGAAGAAGGTAGAAGATGCCTATATATTCGGAAAGAATGCATATTTAATAAATCAAATCATAAGCATTGGTACTATACATAAGAATTGACAACCACCCACCCAACTTTCATCGCAAAAGAGACGACGAACATTTACTGAAAGAGTATACCATTCTTCCACGTTATCGCCATGTTTAATTTAATTATATGTATGAAGCAAAGCAAGCGATGAATAAATTAATTATATCCCAGATGGCCCTGATGATATCCAACTTGAAATTTATATGTATCACGAACGAGGGGCTCTGCGTATTGATTCCTTTAAAAGAATCGATACCTCAATGAAGGTCACTCCGCTTTCAGGCTTATCTCAACATGCGACAATCTACCTAAAGATCTGCCACTTGTCCACTTAAAATGATGGATACTGACCGCAATTGGAAAGGAAAGTAGACAAGTATTTCAATATATAGGGATTCTATTACTTACCTTCATCTTGAAATTTCTATCCAAAGTTGAATTTTGGGGGAACGAACGCCATTTTTATTTTTTTTCTAACAATCCGTTTTGTTATGGTTCTTTGCAAAACCAGACGACACGGAAAAAGATGGTCACGTGACAATCGATCTTTAGTGAGTGGATGTCCTATTGATCGATTCAATGTTTCTCCAGATTCCAATAAAAGAGTTGAGCTTAAATTGCACAAGTGACACAAATGTACGCTGAAAAGTATTATGGAACGAGAATATGATGACAACGGCAACAGAGGTTGGGGGGAAAAATAATGGAAAGAACATTTGTGATATTATTGTCTACTGAAGCAATTATAAATATTCAAAGTAAAAGTGGTGAAATATTATGAGATATAACAGATTTGGTACATCATTTCAATTTGATCAAGAAACGCATAATGGCAATTAATGTGCCATTGACAAACACAGAGGTAGCGATGTGGTGTATTAAAAAATCAGGTTAAAATTTCCATCCATTTACAACAGTGCGTACCCACTTATGTCATCTTCACTGTATATTCCACAACATGAAAGGTGCCCATGTTTAACGTAGTTTCCGCAGAATTCGTGATCACAATCTATGCTCTAGGACTTGAGAGCGGCAAAACAAGAGTCTTTCCAACTGATTAAACTTACAACTTAAGCCAATAGCATCCTATAATAACATGAAGTTTAACGGATAAACCTCGCGTGTCATCCCTTATTGAATCCGCCTGTATGGCAAGTCTCTACTCATTTGACATTATAAGCCATCAAATAAGCTCGAACATTTTTGGGGTGGAGTGGGATTGTGGTGTATATCTATGATCTTATTATTAATCATATATGAGCTTATTGACACGATCAAGACGATAAAGTAAAAATAAATTAATCACTTGCATTAAAATCTATGCATAGACAAGATATACCCTTATTACCATTGATCCTTAAAACTAAGCGTTCTTTCCAAATGGAAGTCAGTCTTGGCTACATTTTGCATTCAAATCAGTTTCTTATGCATTCTTGATTGCTGGGTAACATTTTGTTGGTGTTCGCTTCTTGATAAATGCAACACTCTTCTACCAAGTTGGTTACTGTTATTATTTTATTTTTACACTTTAGTGACAAGTTTGCAAAAAGAGGGATATTAGTGTTTTATGAGCATATTTTTTTGTTTTCACATCTGTCTTTTCTATTTGTAGGTCTGTGGGCAATGAACAGAGGTATCGGTGGAAGCTTCTTTGCTTCTTGACCACAGTATCCTGGACTGGATCAACAAGTAGACAATGCACACGAACCTAATCGCCAACCAACTTCTTTCTTTCTCAACTGCATTTTCTCCAGTTGGTTCACCAGCGGACATGTAACACAAGTCTAATGATGGAGGTTTTTGACTAGAGACCAGATATTCTCGTGTTGGGTAAAGAAATGGACAAACGAAAAAGTGTACGCAATAACCTCTGCTTTCCGACAAGTGTTCTGTGTTGGATCACCATTATGGGGAAGAAGCACAAACGTTTAGGAGGTTGTTCCTTTGCTTCGTGACTGAGGAGTTGCGCTTGTGATGACCAAATAGCTCACACATAAACCGGTACAAATATAAATGACGTGGTTTCCCAGAAAATAATTACAAATCTGATTACCAATATTAGAAGCAAAAGCACGACAGTTAATTCTCTGTTGTATCACATCGTAGTTGTTTATTCAAATAAATGCATTTGTTCAGGAAAGCACATGCAGATAAATTCTGTTTGGTGACCATCAAAGTTGAACTCTTAATTTTGTTTTTTTTTATGGGCTTGACGACAGTTTTGTGCATATGGTAGGAGGCTATACATTGCTACCAATATATCTAGTAAAGGAAGAACGCGCGAAACTCCTCTGGGAAGAACCACTTTTCCATGGGAAGCTACTGGCAAGCTTTCTCACTAGCCCATGTTGGCAGAGATTGATACTAGAACCGACGCTGACAGGTGAGATGTCAGTGATTGGCAGCGGGTGCGCATTAGAGCACTCTGGACTCCCGGGGCCCCTAAAATGAATTCTAAAACTATATATGCCAAATTAATAAATAAGTTATTAGAATTAACCGTGTATGCGTTAATTTTCTTGATAGTATAGATTATATTACTTGCTTTTGTAATAACATCAATTTCATTCAATCTGGTCTATTTAAATTTTTCTGTTGTACAGCGTCCCTTGCCGTGAACCTTATCAGTATTGGAGTTTTTAACAGTCGCTCTTGAGATTCAGCTCAAGCATAAAGCAGAATGATGGGTAAAATGAGCCAACTCTTGAAAAGGCTCTTCAGTTACAAGCACGGCATAATTAGGAGATATCCGATTGTACTCTTATTATGCAAAATACTTAGAAATGAAAACGTACCGCTCAATATATTGTATGCTTTTTATATTGGCGGCAAATGTTTATTTAAGATGAGAGCAGGTTGCCAGGATAATATAAAATCAATCCCAACGACAGTCAGCAAATAATTTGAGGATCTCAAAGGAGTTGCTTTTCACGAGGAAACATATGTATCTAGGTCTTATTTGATTGGCGAATAATTTAGGACGATGCATATGTTGCTTGAATGACGTCACCGCTGTAATGTTCGTCTGGCTTGGTGCGAGTTCTTTCAAATACAAAGCAATACTAACAGGTGCAGTAAATCAGTTTGATAGCGTACTGGACACGCAACAAGAAGGGTGTGGGTCCGAATCTTACCACTGGATCAGTCTGGGTCGGCAACGTATTGTATCCTTGGGACAATGCATTTTGCTCCAAGTGCCTTGCGACCTAATAACCTACTTGTGTTGCTGGGCCGTACAGCACCAAATTAACAACTGTCTTGATACAAGGAAAACTATAAAAGTGCTACCTCCTAAATGGGACTACAATCAAACCTACTTACATAATTAAAAAATGTTCCAGTACGCATACTGCGCTTTTGAAAGTATCGGTTAGAATTTAAAGTGAACGGTGTTCTCCACGTAGTGTAAGATAAATACTGACTAGATCATGATATTACTGTTTTGATAGAACACTTGTTAAATTCGTATATGTTGATTAGTCAATCTAACTTATTTTGTATAAAAAATTTCCTTTCTCTTAAGAGATGCTGTAAATTTAAATGTTTCGCATGTACGCGTATTTTTTTCTCAAGTATTAAATTCACTCTGTTTTTTCCACCCTTCTCGCAGCTTGAACCCTCCAGGTAAAATGTTCTAGGAAACAAGTCTCAGACATATGTTTGAGACGCGTTTCCCATCGACCATCAGGAATCAGGACAATAATTCCGGTTCGGTACCCACGAATGTAGTCCCAGCCTATTTTAGATCATTTTTGCCCCGTCTCCGTTTGCTGGTGATACAAGAGTTAGATTTGGGCATTATTGATAAGGATTTATAAGCAATTGCTTATTCTTTAGAATGTGAGCTTATGGTGTGGTTGTCTGTATTTCGGCAACAGTGCACAGAGATGTCATAGTGATGATTCGGAAGTGAAATCTGTGTTCCGTTGCATGGTGTTTTGTTTACAATTCAGCATCTCAAAAACATTCAGGTCAACCCTTGACAAGAACTTCACCGTAAATTCACCTTTGAAGGTATTTTACATTTTACATTACCTTATGATTTGTATTGATTGTCACACAGTGGAAAGTTCAGTACTGAGAAACAAATGTAGAGACTATATAGTAAAATTAATTGTGTTCTATGGCCATGATCTATCGCTGTCAACCATCTTAATAGAAGATAACTTCTCCCAAAAGCTCTAAGGCATCCAACTGCTTGTCAGGTTGCGCTATCACTTCTGTCTATAACGATAATTTCAAGGCTGTATTTGACGAGAAGTTTTCAGAATTTACTCTTTCTTTGACTCAGCATTTCAAAAAGTTTGGAAGGGTGCAACAAGGTATCGAAATTAAAATGCACTAGTCATAAAATACACCCTTCTTGTTTTTAATGCATGCAACTTCTCGAAATCGAGCGCAAAATTATGACGCTTGTAACGTGTTGATTTTGGCCTCTCCAACACGAATCCAAGACGCTTTAAAAACAAATCTTTTATCTTTGAGCATTTATGTGATGAAACTTTATTTACCTATTTCATTGAGTTTAGTGAGAGTGAGTTCCCCTTGATATTTTCACATGCTTGAGGTAATTGTGCGAATTCAGGTAGTTCCCGGGTGCCATCGAGATGCTTCGTTCAACCATACCCGCACAATCTATAATACATATATGATCATAACATTTGTTCTCACTTACTTTATAATGTTTCCATGTGTTCAGCGTTATCAATAATTGCACGTGCCTTAGATCAAAATTCATTTAGAAGTTTACTACACTAAAGTAGACTATTCGGGATGACTTGAGATTGTTCTATGCCTGACAATATTTAACAAAAATGACTCAGCATTCCGAGCAATGTTGTTTCGAGGCGAACTGACAATAGGAAAGAGTAAACAGTGGTCTCAAATATAACAAATCACAATTTCTCCCAATATCAGAGTTAACTCGGATTTTTCATATTGCTGAAGTAACTTTTTTGTAATGTTTCTTCCTGAATTTTCTACAGCAGATTTTTTATTTGGCAGTTTTAATTATAAATTAGATTCAGGCAGACCCGACAAGAGGGTTAGGACAACCGAAGATAATTCCCGTAAGGGAGCCCTATCATAACTACTTTTTTTTATTAAAAAAAAAACATGTTTTCCTTGAACAAGAACTGAGAGAGGCCTGGGTGTTTCTTACAACAGGGTCTGAGATTGCTCTCTACGGCCATGTGTTCATGTGATGTGATAAGTATATCATTGCAGGGGCAATGCATGCAGCGTAAGTCACCATACAGCATGTACATGTAAATTAAGAGTATCTTTACCGTAGCCAAATAGCCAAATATTTAATTTGTCCTATATCACACACACACACACACACACACACACACACACACACACACATCTTAGAAGTCCAGATGTGAAATTATTCTCTTTTCTTTATTAGCCCAGATAGCTATTCATTCTTTTCCTATCTTCTTTAGGTGGCCATTAGTGACCAAGTGGTCTAAAGCGCTCACCGTTACGGATCACTGCAGTCTCATCTCTTTCTGTGTGGGTTCGAATCTCGGGTTTAGTCAATGTGGGTACATGAGAAAGCTGATCAGTAGCTTCTCGTGGGTCAGTGGTTATTTCCGGGGTTTTCCGGATTCTTCCTCTATCATTTATAGCCTATATTGTGCTGAAAAATGGTGTTAAACCCAACAACAAACTATCGTCCTATTTTTGAAAGCACACCTCGCTGCATTCGTAAACGTAATCCCGAGGTTACAAATGTTATCACCTCCAACTGAGATATTGCTGTGAATAAGAGTTGTCTTACGGGTTTGGGGAACGTCTATGCCGTTTTAAGGCAAAGACACGCAAGGCACGTGCCTATGGCTCCGCGCAGCGGGGAGCACCGCGACGGCCCAAAAATAATTTCGATGTCGGTTGTGTTAGCAGTTTAGTGTTTGTGCCTAGGGCCCCCAAACTTCTTAAAACGGCTCTTGGAAACGTGCCTCGAGCCCCCTCCCTTCCCGGTCATGTATAATGGAGGCCTCGTTGACATGGATAAAATTACATACGTAAATGTAAACCATTCATAGATCTAATCAGTCTAAGACTTAGCCTATTAGATATATAATAATTATATAGAAAAAAGTCATTTAAAAAATTGATTTCAGGGTTTATTTGTAGATCGACAAGATCTCTCTAATCTGGTGTCACGATACCAATTGTTTTTCCAATTGGTAAACAATGCTACTGTTTTGTGAAATAAACATACTTTCTCTCCTACCCCAGCAAGCATGTTACACATTGCTTTACAGAACAATGTTCGATTGTCAAATTGACAAGGACCGAGCCAGGTGCTCCACTGGATATAAGAGAGACAACTCTGCTGGGACTAGTCTGAGGTAAGAGTTATCTTGTCAAAAACAGTCACATTTTCAGTCATTTGTACCATATATAAAATTATCGTAAAACACAAAATATGATCTAGATATGTATCAGCATAATAACACATGTTGCAAAGAAACTCGACTTATTTTAAGAAAATACAACTCTTACTTAATGCACCAATCACAGCCAAAGTTCACTCTAATATTTTTCTGTGTGCGCGGAATTTTGAAATTGCCGTCAAGACGCGCACCTTAGAGGGAACATTCAGCACAGCTATTTTTGTTGTTTATTTCTAAATACAATGTTCCATATACCTTAAGCTCAGTCCACTCAGAGGTTGTACAAGTGATACCGTTACACCATCTTAAAGAAAAACGGTATTAATTACATGGCAAAAGTGGGAACCAGCCTGAGAATGGGATAGAGTAGGTATGGATTTGGCCAGGATGGCTCAATATTGTAAATCATGTCTTAGGAAAAAGAATCTTTTGAAAGCTTATCCTTTTTGCAAATGAAAAAATATGGATGTTTTATTGATGGAATTTCAGTAATATAGGTGGCGCTCTACAGTTTCGTTTTAGCTATGGGTTTAAACAAAATGAATTTCCCCATGTTTTCTAACTAGTTATAATTGCTATTTAAAAAAGAGTTTGTATATCTTAGTTATTGTTCAAAGAACCTTTAGTTCAATATATTTTGGTGTATGATTGATGGGTGTAATATGGATTATAGAGTATACAGCCTGGCCTTACTCCAGATGTGCTTCTTTCAAAAAAGTGCTTGCTCCATTTCTAAATTTTCACTTCCCGAACTTCAGATGTATATTGTAAAAATAAGTTCCCATAACTGTTTTTTAATACATTTTTTTTGTATTTTGTAATTCATTCGTTGCACTTTCAGAAGCTGATATTGTCTATTCTGGCTAAATTCATTTTCCATGTTTTAAAAGCTGCCAAAGATAGTGTACTTTAGATATATTCAGGTTGATTTTTGCAGCACAAGGAAGCAGTCACTTTAGTGTTCTAAGATCATTTACAATTTATAAAAGTACAATATCCAAAGAAATGTCAGCCACATTACATAAAAGTAGCAGAGAAGAATGCCAACATTCTTCTCTCCATTGTGCATATTTTAAATGCAAGAAGCTTAACCTTTTATACACCATTCTCTCAGAAGTACATAATAACTGGTGAGCGCCACTTTAACAGTATTGAGTGCTCATTACTATGACTAGCACGTGACTCTTTGGTGCGGAATTGAAAGCACGTGTTTCGAACACATGGAGATCTAGAACATGCTGCGGCTCATATCATTTCCTCTACGCTGAAGCTGACGCCCAGGTTTCATCTATACGAATAAATATAGATCTGATCATGAGCACTCAAAATTTTTAATTTAGGTGAGTCCTTAAGTGTTTCACGCCCATTCCCCTACCCCCAACAAAAATATTAATTCGGTATTGATTGTAATAAAAGTCGAAATATATGCACTAATACACTAATTCAACCCAAACTCAGGGTTGTGAAGTGAAATGTAGGTTAGTTCCAGTACAGTTCAATTTTCAACTAAACTATTTCATAGGTGCCAGTTGTGAGACACTTTACAATGAGGTCAAAATCAAGGTTACGTTCTGGAATTATAAAGTGCCAAATGGTCTGGTTATATAAAATAATCAAACTCATGATAAACTGCATCTTTCCAGAGTGAAAATATGCGGATTCGTTTAAGTGTATCCGCTTTGGTCATTTGTTTTTCGTCATTATGTACATGCTTTATAACGTAGCACAGGCTTTTAAGTTTTCAAAGCAGAGGTATTTCATTGGAAACGAATAATTACGGCAAAGTTATATTAGCAAATCTTAGAAGGAAAACACATTTAAAAAAAACGGAAAGTGTAATGCATTCTTTCTTTTGCATAGGAAATCCCAGAGATAAGAAAAATGTTATATAATGTGTCCAAGGCAAAATGTTATAACTATTGTGTGGATTAAATGGAACATAAATAAATAAATAAATAAATAGATAAATAAATTAAATAAATAAACAAGAATAAAGTTAAATAAAGTTGATGTAAATTGAAATGAAGTTTAACTAATATATTGTTTCGATTGAAAAGATGAGGTGAGATCCTCTGTGAAAGTCTGGAATTAAGGATTCGTCCCATAAAATCGACTTCATTACAAGAAGTGCTGTTTCTGGTTTATAAATATTAAATGTTCATCCCTTAAAAGTTGACAAATCAGTTTTACTCAAAAGAAGGCGTGAAAAGTTAAATAAAAATTTTACGGAGAAAAACATAACAGCAACTAGCAACTTCACGCATTTACAATCAAGGTGTTTCATTTGAAAGTATGTTTACCTATTTCAAGAAACACTCTTTGTGAATGGGTCTATCCCGTTGGTCATAAACCGAGTCAAAGCGATAACTTGAAAGACAATGACGATAGAAGAAATGAATACACACTGCCACCGTGCTGCAAATATGACGCGCTTTATGTGTGATTCCCGAATATAACTGGGAACTGGAAAAACAAATAAACCCAAATAAGAAAGTATAGTGCTAGGACATATTCTTATCAGAGCATGTGGTAAAGTTTTCAGCGATCACGAGGAGACGAGCTACCCATCTTGTATTTGTATGTTACACGGTTCAGCGTGTAGTATAAGAACAAGCCACTCTTACTAACCTAAATCTAAAGCGACAATGAAATGTCATTCTGTGTTTTTAGAAGAACAATCGGTCAAGTGTAATATCATTCCAATCTCATTATAGCTGATTATGTGTCCCATTTTAGGAATAAAAAGATGTACTATTCTTCTACATTGCGTTATAGCTGATTATGTGTCTCACATTATGAATAAAAAAAATAGCTCCATCGTTTCAAACGCGCACTAACTAGAGAATGTGTGTGTGTGTGTGTGTATATATATATATATATATATATATATATATATATATATATATATATATATATATATATATATATATATATATATATATACACACACACACACACACACACACACACACTGACATTGACATCGAACAGTTCAAAACCAACCTATGTGATTTCGAATATAAATGAGTCTTTTTCAAATGCAAATAAAAAACACAGACAAGACAAAGAGAAAACACAAATATATGTTATGGAATTTTTAGACATGTTAAAGAATTGTTAGACATTTTAGAGAATTTTTAATTACTCCCCTACCTAATTTATGTAGTTACACATGTACTGAAACGTAAGGAAATCTGGATCATTTGGCTCATTCGGATTTTGTCGCAAGCCATGGCCTGCGGGAAGAAAGAAAGTTAATAGCAAAATATAGGTCCCAAAGTTTTGGGCCTTAGCTGGCAACACGAGTGGTGACTAAGATTAAGTAAATTTAAAATACAAAGCATGCTAATTTGTATATTGAAGCTAAAGTAACGAAGAGATTATATCAGTTAGGGAGAACGTTGTAAGAACGGTTTAGTTGTAAAAAAAAAATATTGCCTTTTAAGAACGTCATGGACACGATGATGTCATTACCGTCTCAATAAATGAAATCATAATGTATCTACTTGATATAAGAAAACTGCAAACTAGTGTAGTTTCTGCATTTTGTAAAGTTTAAGAATAAAAATAGCTGTAAATTATATATGCAGATACAGAATTGAGCTTATAGGACTTGCGGTACTAATAATACTAAAGAATGGGAACCAGTCTAGGAATAGGTGAACATAATATAAAGTATAATTGGGGTTGCCTTGCCAAGATTATAACTAAATGAAACTGACACACGGTTTTATTACTAAAAAAAATCAGCATTTATACGGACCTGAGGATGGAACTCTCATTACTATAATTAACACCTGACACTTTAGTGCAGAATCGAAAACACATTGTTCAAACACATGGAGATCCAAATAATGATGCGGCTCATATGATTTTCTCTGCACAGAAGCATGTGTGAATGATGTATAGATAGATAGATAGATAGATAGATAGATAGATAGATAGATAGATAGATAGATAGATAGATAGATGGATGGATGGATGGATGGATGGATGGATGGATGGATGGATGGATGGATGGATGGATGGATAGATAGATAGATAGATAGATAGATAGACATGATTATGAGTATTCAGACATTTAAAGATATCGAATATCATGATGAAGTCAAGGGCTTAATAGGAATGTAGTACTAATTATATGCTAATATGGGAATCGGTTTGGAAATGGGTGTAATAAAATAGAGTACGTAAGTGTTTGGCTAGCCATGATTGGTTGATAATCAAAGTTATATTTTAGGAAAAGGAATCAGTGGAGGGCTTATCATACTTGTAACTGAAAAATACAAACATTAATTTCTTGACGGAATTTCATTCCTTTATCAATCTTGAATACGGAAGATTCATTATTGACTACTAGGTGCGGAATTGAAAACACGTGTTTCAAACACGTATAGGTGTAGAAAATGCAGCAGCACGTATATCCTTTTCTCTATACAGTATCTATCATCCAGGATGCCTATATACTGTTATATATAAGTTTTAAAATTTAAAATTATGGAATTGTTAATATAATGTTATGTTTGCATTGGTTTACTATGAGAAGTGAATTAGTCCTTAAATGACGTTGTAACTGGTTAAGGGAAACAACTCTAGAAAAGCATACATTCATCAAGTAGGAGGATTTGTCTCCTATTGAGACTGTAGATGGGTAGGTGGGTGTAAAAGGGAAGTTCATCTTAATCTCAAATGATTATATACAGAATATTATTGTTAAATATAATCATTTTCTTTAATAATGCTTTTTTTGAAGAAAATAATTTCACTTGAGAACTGTTTTGTAATTTAGTGCAACAGTTGTGAATTCTTTTTATGCTGTGTTGTCTTCGAGCATGCATTCATTTATTTGTTCAAAGGATTGTTCCTGTGGCCGAGTGGTTAGAGCTTCTGCCTCACACGCGGGAGGTCGTGAGTTAGAACTCCGACCGAGTCAAACCAAATGGTACTAACAGCTGCCTCGCTATGCGCTCAGCATTAAAAGGTTAGTGTTAGGACTGGGCAGCCTAATGTCAAGATAATGTGACTGGGTCGGACATCATGCTGCATGTCTGCCGCATGATGCCACAATGTTAGACATCACTATACACTCCCACACTGCAGAAATCGTAGCGATATGACATACAAAAATTGTAAAGCTACATTAAAAATTCAAATCACACTCACACACTCATTCATTCATAGAATGTGCCTCTAATTTTAGTTCTATTAATGCAAACAGTGCCAGCTTGGTATTATCCTGGCTCATATGATTTTCTCTGCACAGAAGCAGCTTTGATTGCTGCGCAGTTTGCTGTCAGTCTCTCTCATAATTTTTATATTTCTACAGGTATGTCACCTTATTTCAGTTTTTAATTTTATTAAGTAGTACATGGGTAATAATATAATTTCCTTCCCTGTTTAATATCGAATTTATTAAAATTCTATATGACTTGGAAGATTACTGTGCAGATATGTAGCGTCATGTCCTAACACGTCACCTTATCCTGACATCTGGCCGATCAATCCTAACACTAACCTTAGCTGCCAGTCGCATTTTTGTAAGGTTTTTTGAATGACTCACCCTGGTTTCGAACTCATGACCTACCGCATCTGAGGCGGACGCTGTATCCCTCTATCCACTTGGGTGACAGGTCGGTCTGATTAATAATGATAAAAATGTCTAATCCATCTGTATACAAATTTATTTCTGTTTCATACTGTCTTTGATAAATATGTAATAAATATTCACAGAGAGAGAGAGAGAGAGAGAGAGAGAGAGAGAGAGAGAGAGAGAGA
>JAEAOA010000709.1:1127500-1135000 GCA_016746295.1 Potamilus streckersoni
AACATTTGTTTGTTTTTTTTCTTTCTCGAAAATAACCAATTTAGTTTGTTTGTAAATGTGTTACTTTCAAATCCCGACTTTATCCTTATAACAAGAATCCGCAAACTCATTTCTGTTAACCGAGTGTGTTCTACTCTAACCATCGCCCCTCCTTTGTCGCGTTACAGCGATGGATAGTAATCCAGACATCTATCAGTAATATCACATCATTTAAAATAGAAGCCTAGGTATATTTATGTAATCAGAAATCCATAAGTTATCGATTTCCTTAAAATGTATGTTTCTGTACATGCTAAACACTCGTATGTTTGAAGTGAAATTAATATACTTGATGTGGAAATAACAAAATTAACCCCGATTGTCTTGGGCGAATGATAGAATTGAGATGCAGATAAAGTCATCAATTGACATTAATTGCAGGAAAATCTTTGCCGCCAAGGGCATCGCCCAGGAGTCCACTGGGAGTAGCTAATAGCACTCCCCCTGACCAATTAGGTGATGTAAGGGGGCACTATCCACACTATCCAGCTTCCAATAACCTTCTCCCGCCTTCGGCCCTGAGGGTATCATGTTTTAGGAATTTGATCGACCAAGTTACATATTGATATATTACATATTTATCTATTTATTTACGTAATAATTAGTTTTTATGTAAAGTATTTGTTTATTTACTTATGTATTTTTTCTATAGTTATATAATCAAGCATGTATTTTTTATATATTTTTTACATATTAATATGGGTATTAATTTATTTTATTTATATAGTTACATATATAGTTTTATATTTATTTGTGTATTTATCCATTTGTTTTGTAGCAGATGTATTTCTTTAAATTTATTTACTTATTTATTTATTTACTTATTTATTTATATATTCATTTACTTATTTCCCAGTGTAACATTGCTTGTCTGTCTTGCGAAGAAAAGCTTAGCCAACCGAGTACATATTTTTCTTGCTTATCACAATTCATTTTTATTTTCGTTTCTATGGTAGCATCGGATGAAAGCTTAACTTAATCCAAATAATTACATAAAATTGTATTTTGTACACTGTAGTTAAGAGAGTTCAGAATCTAAATTTTCAGTCCATATTTCAAATTGCTAATTTTCCTAATGTCAATCGATATATGGTTAAATCTACTATTTGTGGTATATATTTATAAGTAAATACGGTACCTTTCATACACGAGTAATTTATAAATAATACAATGAAAATTAATGGATTAAACATAAAATAGTATGTACCAACCATTGAAGACTTGGACATTTTGAAATTGAATGGTTGTTTTTTATAATCTAAAAACAAAACATGATCATAAATTGCGTACAAAGTATTCATTTTGGGTGGTGGTGGATACAATCTCATGTGCACAATGTGGTTATATAACTGAGCATAATATAAAAAATTGTAAATATGATTATGATGGAAGTCCGATTCCTTTAGATGGTACAACCGGTGATTCATGTATAGAGGCATGTAATGACTGTAGAATATTACATTAATATAAATGGTATTTTACAAACTATAAAATGTATAAATTATGTAAATATATCGATAGCTGACATAAAAACAGTTAGAGTTAGATAAAGGGCACCTGTTAGACCATTTATCAATTTTCATTTGGAAATTGTATTTCATAATAATAAACTGTGTAAAGACTTTTACACACCACTATTGAAAACAGATGTTAAAACAAATGATAAAAAGAACTGGAATGCAACTTTAAATTTTAAATATGGCTCAAAGATTTTACAATTACAAAAACATAAAATCTACCATGGTTTCACACTTGAGCGATCATCACAGAATTTTACCAATACATTTAGTTTTGTCGCGATAACATTATATGATACCGATCAATATACTTTATATAATAAAATGTCCAGAAAAATAACATGCTTAAAAATTCAAGAAATATCACATGCATCATGCTTATCTAAATATTACATACATCATGCTTATTTAAATATCACATACATCATGTTTATTTAAATATCACATACATAATGGTTATCTAAATATCACATACAAGATACTTATTCAAATATCACATACAGCGTGCTTATTTAAATATCACATACATCGTGCTTATTTAAATATCATAAAAACATGCTTATTGATGTTAATATCATACATCATGCTTATTTAAATATCACATACATCATGCTTATTTAAATATCACATGCATCATGCTTATTTAAATATCACATACATCATGCTTAATCACATACATCATGCTTTTTTAAATATCACATACATCATGCTTATTTAAATATCACATACATCATGCTTAATCACATACATCATGCTTTTTTAAATATCACATGCATCATGCTTATTTAAATATCACATACATCATGCTTATCTAAATATCACATGCATCATGCTTATTTAAATATCACATGCATCATGCTTGTTTAAATATCACATACATCATGCTTATCTAAATATCACATATATCGTGCTTATTTAAATATCACATACATCATGCTTATTTAAATATCACATACATCATGCTTATTTAAATATCACATACATCATGCCTATTTAAATATCATATGCATCATGCTTATTTAAATATCACATACATCGTGCTTATTTAAATATCACATACATCGTGCTTATTTAAATATCACATACATCATGCTTAATCTAATACATCATGCTTATTTAAATATCAGATACATCATGCTTATCTAAATATCACATACATCGTGCTTATTTAAATATCATAAACAAATGCTTATTTAAATATCAGATACATCATGCTTATTTAAATATCACATGCATCATGCTTATTTAAATATCACATACATCATGCTTATTTAAATATCACATACATCATGCTGAATCACATATATCATGCTTATTTAAATATCACATACATCATGCTTATTTAAATATCATATGCATCATGCTTATTTAAATATCAGATACATCATGCTTATTTAAATATCACATGCATCATGCTTATCTAAATATCACATGCATCATGCTTATTTAAATATCACATGCATCGTGCTTATTTAAATATATGCATCATGCTTTTTTAAATATCACATGCATCGTGCTTATTTAAATATCACATACATCATGCTTATTTAAATATCACATGCATCGTGCTTATTTAAATATCAGATACATCATGCTTATTTAAATATCAGATACATCATGCTTATTTAAATATCAGATACATCATGCTTATTTAAATATCACATACATCATGGTTATCTAAATATCACATATATCATGCTTATTTAAATATCACATACATCATACTTATTTAAATATCACATGCATCATGCTTATTTAAATATCACATGCATCATGCTTATTTAAATATCACATACATCATGCTTATCTAAATATCACATGCATCATGCTTATTTAAATATCACATGCATCATGCTTGTTTAAATATCACATACATCATGCTTATCTAAATATCACATATATCGTGCTTATTTAAATATCACATACATCATGCTTATTTAAATATCACATACATCATGCTTATTTAAATATCACATACATCATGCCTATTTAAATATCATATGCATCATGCTTATTTAAATATCACATACATCGTGCTTATTTAAATATCACATACATCGTGCTTATTTAAATATCACATACATCATGCTTAATCACATACATCATGCTTATTTAAATATCACATACATCATGCTTATCTAAATATCACATACATCGTGCTTATTTAAATATCATAAAAAAATGCTTATTTAAATATCAGATACATCATGCTTATTTAAATATCACATGCATCATGCTTATTTAAATATCACATACATCATGCTTATTTAAATATCACATACATCATGCTTAATCACATACATCATGCTTATTTAAATATCACATACATCATGCTTATTTAAATATCATATGCATCATGCTTATTTAAATATCAGATACATCATGCTTATTTAAATATCACATGCATCATGCTTATCTAAATATCACATGATTCATGCTTATTTAAATATCACATGCATCGTGCTTATTTAAATATATGCATCATGCTTATTTAAATATCACATGCATCGTGCTTATTTAAATATCACATACATCATGCTTATTTAAATATCACATGCATCGTGCTTATTTAAATATCACATACATCATGCTTATTTAAATATCAGATACATCATGCTTATTTAAATATCAGATACATCATGCTTATTTAAATATCACATACATCATGGTTATCTAAATATCACATACATCATGCTTATTTAAATATCACATACATCATGCTTATTTAAGAATCACGTGCATAATGCTTATTTAAATATCAGATACATCATGCTTATTTAAATATCACATGCATCATGCTTATTTAAATATCACATGCATCATGCTTATTTAAATATCACATACATCATGCTTATTTAAATATCACATACATCATGCTTAATCACATACATCATGCTTATTTAAATATCACATACATCATGCTTATCTAAATATCACATACATCGTGCTTATTTAAATATCATAAAAAATGCTTATTTAAATATCAGATACATCATGCTTATTTAAATATCACATGCATCATGCTTATTTAAATATCACATACATCATGCTTATTTAAATATCACATACATCATGCTTAATCACATACATCATGCTTATTTAAATATCACATACATCATGCTTATTTAAATATCATATGCATCATGCTTATTTAAATATCAGATACATCATGCTTATTTAAATATCACATGCATCATGCTTATCTAAATATCACATGCATCATGCTTATTTAAATATCACATGCATCGTGCTTATTTAAATATATGCATCATGCTTATGTAAATATCACATGCATCGTGCTTATTTAAATATCACATACATCATGCTTATTTAAATATCACATGCATCGTCCTTATTTAAATATCACATACATCATGCTTATTTAAATATCAAATACATCATGCTTATTGAAATATCAGATACATCATGCTTATTTAAATATCACATACATCATGGTTATCTAAATATCACATACATCATGCTTATTTAAATATCACATACATCATGCTTATTTAAATATCACATGCATCATGCTTATTTAAATATCAGATACATCATGCTTATTTAAATATCACATGCATCATGCTTATTTAAATATCACATGCATCATGCTTATTTAAATATCACATACATCATGCTTATTTAAATATCACATACATCATGCTTAATCACATACATCATGCTTATTTAAATATCACATACATCATGCTTATTTAAATATCACATGCATCATGCTTATTTAAATATCAGATACATCATGCTTATTTAAATATCACATACATCATGGTTATCTAAATATCACATACATCATGCTTATTTAAATATCACATACATCATGCTTATTTAAATATCACATACATCATGCTTATTTAAATATCAGATACATCATGCTTATTTAAATATCACATGCATCATGCTTATTTAAATATCACATGCATCATGCTTATTTAAATATCACATACATCATGCTTACTTAAATATCACATACATCATGCTTAATCACATACATCATGCTTATTTAAATATCACATACATCATTATTTAAATATCACATACAACATGCTTATTTAAATATCACATACATCATGGTTATCTAAATATCACATACATCATGCTTATTTAAATATCACATACATCATGGTTATTTAAATATCACATACATCATGCTTAATCACATACGTCATGCTTATTTAAATATCAGATACATCATGCTTATTTAAATATCACATGCATCGTGCTTATTTAAATATATGCATCATGCTTATTTAAATTTCAGATACATCATGCTTATTTAAATATCACATGCATCATGCTTATTTAAATATCACATACATCAAGCTTATCTAAATATCACATACATCATGCTTAATCACATACATCATGCTTATTTAAATATCACATACATCATGCTTATCTAAATATCACATACATCATGCTTATTTAAATATCACATACATCATGCTTAATCACATACATCATGCTTATTTAAATATCACATACATCATGCTTATTTAAATATCAGATACATCATGCTTATTTAAATATCACATGCATCATGCTTATTTAAATATCAGATACATCATGCTTATTTAAATATCACATGCATCATGCTTATTTAAATATCACATGCATCATGCTTATTTAAATATCACATACATCATGCTTATTTAAATATCACATACATCATGCTTAATCACATACATCATGCTTATTTAAATATCACATACATCATGCTTATTTAAATATCACATGCATCATGCTTATTTAAATATCAGATACATCATGCTTATTTAAATATCACATACATCATGGTTATCTAAATATCACATACATCATGCTTATTTAAATATCACATACATCATGCTTATTTAAATATCACATACATCATGCTTATTTAAATATCAGATACATCATGCTTATTTAAATATCACATGCATCATGCTTATTTAAATATCACATGCATCATGCTTATTTAAATATCACATACATCATGCTTACTTAAATATCACATACATCATGCTTAATCACATACATCATGCTTATTTAAATATCACATACATCATTATTTAAATATCACATACAACATGCTTATTTAAATATCACATACATCATGGTTATCTAAATATCACATACATCATGCTTATTTAAATATCACATACATCATGGTTATTTAAATATCACATACATCATGGTTATTTAAATATCACATACATCATGCTTAATCACATACATCATGCTTATTTAAATATCACATACATCATGCTTATTTAAATATCACATACATCATGCTTATTTAAATATCAGATACATCATGCTTATTTAAATATCACATACATCATAGTTATTTAAATATCACATACATCATGCTTATTTAAATATCACATGCATCGTGCTTATTTAAATATATGCATCATGCTTATTTAAATATCAGATACATCATGCTTATTTAAATATCACATGCATCGTGCTTATTTAAATATATACATCATGCTTATTTAAATATCAGATACATCATGCTTATTTAAATATCACATGCATCATGCTTATTTAAATATCACATACATCATGCTTATTTAAATATCACATACATCATGCTTAATCACATACATCATGCTTATTTAAATATCACATACATCATGCTTATCTAAATATCACATACATCATGCTTATTTAAATATCACATACATCATGCTTATTCACATACATCATGCTTATTTAAATATCACATACATCATGCTTATTTAAATATCACATACATCATGCTTTTTTAAATATCACAACACATTCCTTATTTATTTAAATATTATACATCCTGCTTTTTTAAATATCACAACACCATGCTTATTTATTTAAATACCATACATCGTGCTTATTTAAATATCACATACATCTTGCTTTTTTAAATATCACATACATCATGCTTATTTAAATATCACATACGCCA